>CM067350.1:80434922-80512422 GCA_034190875.2 Urechis unicinctus | reverse complement strand
TATATATATATATATGTACATATATATATATAATTATAAAATGGACATATCTATATATACATATATATATGTATGTATATATGTATATATATATATGCATATATATATATATACTTATATATATATAAATATATATATATCTATATATGTACATATATATATATTTATGAATGCACATTAATATATATTTTACGTATATATATATAAATATATATATATATAAATATACATATATATATATAGATATATAGATATGTATATATATATATATATATATATATATATATATATATATATATATATATATATATATATATATATATATATATATATATATATATATGCATGTATATATACATTTAAGAATATAACATGTAGACGCACTAGGCTTTTTCACTCATCGGTGCACTCTGTATGCCTGAAACGACCATACTCGATCTATTGCACAGATATGACCTCCCTCACACGGCTTGAATATATAGATGATTTACTTGCTACTGTTATTAGCTTCACAGCTATTACATCAGAGTAGAAACAACAGGGGACGGTCTAGTTACGTATTCAGTTGATATATTATCGCAGCATGAGAGCCTTTCACTTGCATACATATATAATATAAAGACGTACTACTACTTGCTAGGACTGACTTTGCTTATTTGATTGCGCATATTTCTTCCAATGTACCAAACATCGCCATGAGTGCCACAAATATATTTGGTTAATGGTTTTGTGAAAAGTGCCTATTAACCGAAAGCAGTGTGTAATCCATATATCTATGATAGCAGTCCATTGTGGTTGGACAGCAATCCATTGTGATTTTATAGCGAACCATATTGGCGCGCTAGCAAAACATAGCGGTGTGTTAGGAATCTACTGTGTTATGACAGCAATCTAGAGCAATTGATTGTGGTAATGATAGCAATATATTGTGGATAGATATCAAACCATTGAGGTAAGATAGCAATCCATTATTCTACGATAGCCACATGCAAAAAGATGGCATATTCATTAAGGAATCTGGCAGCAGGAAGGCACATTCACCAATGAATCTGGCAGCAGGAATGCTTGTTCACTAATGACTATGGCAGCAGGAAGGTTTATTCACTAATGAATATGGCAGAGAGGAAGGCTTAATCGCTAATGAAACTGGCAGCAGGAAGACTAATGACACGGGAAACAGTAAGGCTTATTCATGATGGATACAGGGAACAGCAAGGCATATTCATCAATGACATGGGAAACAAGAAGGCTTGTTCATCAATAACACGGTAAACAAGAAGGCTTATTCATCAACGACACAGGAAACAGGAAGGCTTATTCACCAATGACACAAGAAACAGGAAGTCTTGTTCATCAATAACACGGTAAACAAGAAGGCTTATTCATCAACGACACAGGAAACAGGAAGGCTTATTCACCAATGACACAAGAAACAGGAAGTCTTGTTCATCAATGACGCGAAAAAAAGTCGGTTTATTCATCAGTGACAAGGGAAACAAGAAGGTTTATTCATCGATGACACAAGGAACAGGAAGGCTAATTCATCAATGACACGGGAAACAAGAAGGCTTATTCATCAATGACGCAAGAAACAGGAAGGCATGTTCATCAATGACACGAAAAACGGGAAGGCTAATATATCACAGACACGGGAACCGGGAAGGCTTATTCTTCAATGACACAAGAAACAGGAAGTTTTGTTCATCAATGACACGGAAAACAGGAAGTCTTGTTCATCAATGACACGGGAAATGGGAAGGCTTATTCATCAATGACAAATGAAACAACAAGGCTTGTTCATCAATGACACGGTAAACAACAAGGCTTGTTCATCAATGACACGGGAAACAGGAATGTTTGTTCATCAATGACATGGGAAAAAAGAAGGTTTATTCATCAATGACACGGGGAACAGGTCGGCTTATTCATCAATGACACGGGAAACAGGTCGGCTTATTCATCAATGACACGGAAAACAGGTCGGGTTATTCATCAATGACACGGAAAACAGGACGGCTTATTCATCAATGACACAATAAACATTAAGGCTTATTCATCAACAAGCTGTGGATGCCGTATACACGACTACATAAATCTAAGCAAATGTTGGGAGGGATGAAGTGGCAAGTTTCGCTGTTTTCTGTACTCGCTCTTTGAACCAAAACGCTTGGCATTAGATTGCGTGTTATGTCTGTCAACGACAACCTGTAAATTTCTGACGACTTTGGGGTATTTAATGATAGCACCTCAGATTAGGGTGTACCACATAGAGCGTGGTTATAAACAACTTGTTGAAATATCAATGTTGCTTTGTTTGCATGTATGCATGTATGTATGTATGTATAGTCGGGTCAATATATGGAAAAAAAGGGGTCAACCCCCAAAAAATTGCAAGAAAACGTTTCTTGGTTGTTTTTGGTTCCTGAACTTCTGTAGATTAACATACTAAAAGTTTACCAAACTCGGATGACCGGAAAGTGGGTTAATTAGGCAATTTCCAAGATGGCCGCCAAAATTGTTGAAATGCTTGAATATTTTTGGCTGTCCATAACTCAGCCATTTTTCACCCAAAACTGATTATGTAAGTATGTTTTCTAATGTTTTTGAGGTCAACCTTTCACCTGAACCTGGTTTCTTTCATGTGTGACATCCCGATAGGGGGGAAATAGGAGCACCCCTACCCCAAAACTGGTATTTTGGGTACATATTAGGGAAACCTTATATTTCCCAATTAATTAAGCAAGAGCTATATTTTCTTGGTTTTTCATTGTTCTTTAATGTCTGAACATTAAGATAGCAAAGGTTCCCTAAAATTGGAGGGTAATTCTTGGTCAATTTCAGGATTTTTACCCCTGTTTGGTATTTGTTTGAAATGGCTCCTTGGTTCATGATTTGTTATTTTCTCACACGAAAACGCTGTTGTAAGCATGCTTTTGGAGTTTTTTTCATTTCAGCTCAGTGTCATTGAGACAGAGTTCTGATGAAGGTGCCCTGTTCGTTAGGGGAAATCCTGGCTGACCCCCATCTCCTGGTTGACAGGTGTCTCAATCAGATCATTCTAGGTGGGCTCATCCAGGATAACCCAGAATTTCGCTCTACGATTGAAAGGATAGAGACTGTTTATTCTTCCATTGTGTCTGGTGAAATGTCCTACGAGTCGTTAAAATCATTAGAAGGAATCAAGCACATTGAACAGAAAATCCAGTCAGCAAAGGTTAGCATGGCAGCTTCATCCAAAACCAGTCAACTTTGGATCGGATATCAGGAGATTTTGGAAATAGCACGTGCACTGATCAGAGCTGATCGCTCAGGCGACTGGAGAATGCAATTCAGTGCAGTGTCTGTTTGCATTCCGATATTCGCAGCTGCTGGACATTTCAATTATGTTAAGTCTGCATACCTCTACCTACAGTGCATGAATGAACTAGGTCACAAGCATCCAGACATTGTTACAAAATTTGAAAACGGCCTACATGTTATTAGGAAGACAGACCAGTTCTGGGCAGGATTGGGATCGGATCTAACTATTGAACAGACTCTCATGCGTTCCCTCAAAAGTAGCGGTGGTTTAACCAGAGGAAGTGGCATGACAGAGGAACTAAGGACCATCTGGACACTGGATCATCTGTCATCATCTGCGTACAACCTTGCGATGCAAGAGTTCTCTAAACAATCATTTACCTCAAGTGAACAGCACAAAGACGCCACAGTGCCAAGGATGCAACGTGATCATGTAGACAGTACTAAACTGATGCAAAAATTAGTTGACTGCAATCCATTTGCTGAGGATTCTTCATTAAGAAATGTAGTGACTGGTGTGGTGGCCAACGCAGGTGTAAATGTACATGAATATGGAGCTGTCGGCAAGGCCATAGTACAAACAATGGTTGGGCAGCCAATATTCACTTATTCCTTTAAACGAAAGGACAAAGCCAAGACTCTTGGTGTCAGTGAAAGTGAATACCGAACAAATGATAAATTCTGAACTCCTGTTCCAGAGATTTCTTGTAGTTTCCCAAGCTGGCGACTTGACACTGCAAGATATCATGGACTACGAACTTAGTCCATATCCAATCTCACCCTTTCCAAGTATGGACAAGCCACAGTAGTTTTTGACGGATACAGTGAAGAGCCTGGCATCAAGGACAATGAACATCAAAGACGACAAACGAAATCACACCCGCTTATGTCTTTTAAAATGAATACCGTCTTTTCCTCTGGCAGAATGGAGGATTTCTTATCAAGGGACTCTAATAAACAGAAACTAATCCTCCTCATCAGTGACAAACTGAAACAGAGGGGTTGCGAAGTCATCAATGCGCATGGAGATGTTCATATTGTGAAGGCAGCAACAACATCTGCAAAAGTTCGAGACACAACTTTGATTGGGGAAGACATGGACCTTCTGATTCTGCTTCTACATTACACTGAGAGGGACAGCAAGAGACTCTACTTTCGTTCGGACAAAAAGAAAGCAAAACATGTATATGATATTGTCCGTCTGAAGGAACTCTTGGGAAATGACATATCTTCACAGCTGCTGTTTGTACATGCTTTTACAGGTTGTGATTGCACTTCCAGGATTTATGGTATTGGCAAGAAATCCCTTTTCCAAAAAGTGATGAAAAATGATTCTCAGATTAAAGCTTGTGCAAAGACCTTTACTACAGCTGGTCAGGATGTGGCAACAATAGTTGATTCAGGATGCAAAGTCTTTGTTTCTTTCTTTAGAGGAAAAGCTGGCACATCTCTGGTAAACCTTAGAAATACATTGCTTGCTAAAAAGGTTTCATCTGCTAAATCATTTGTGAAGCCCGAGAAATTGCCCCCAACGGAATCTTCGGCAAAGTTCCACTCTCAACGTTCATTTTATCAGATCATGGTGTGGATGGGAAAGGATGAAAACATGGGCCCAAAGGACTGGGGTTGGAAGTGTGAAGACAACATTTTGTTACCTGTTATGACTGACCAGAAAGCGGCTCCAGAAAGGCTTCTCAAGGTTATCCATTGTAACTGTACAACAAGTTGTAGTAATACTCGATGTAGTTGCAGGAAGTACGGTCTTCCATGTACTTCTGCTTGTGGACCCTGCCAAGCTGAGTCATGTTACAATCCGCATAATAGTGATTCTACCATAGACGGTTCCGTGGACGAAGATTGTGATGATAATAACCATGCTGTGTTTTGAACAATTATATTGTGTGAATGACACTTGAACTTGATAAGAAAATTCAGGTGTGTACTATGTGAATTATTTGGGACATTTTGGTAATTTATGATGTGTGACGTATGGCGTATGACCATGACGTAGATGGTTCAATAGCCCTTCCAAGTTGTGGTTCCTTGTGTATGTACATCTGATTGATTATCAAGAGCCGAAATGTTGGTTTTCAACCAGTTCTAGCGGTCTTGATCTATTCAGCAACCCACTACGTCATGATGATGCAATACTACGTCATAGGGACATCCAGGTGAATTCATCATGACCTTATTTGAATCTAAGGTATCACATTTATATATGTTTGTAATACATTTATGGGGTCTAAAACCAACCATTAAAAAGTTTGCTGTACATTCATAATTCAATGGCGGCCATATTGATTATTATGTATTTTCACCACTTTCCGGTGGCTCAAATTTGGTAAACTTTTAGGATGCGCTTAAGTACAGCTAATTGAACACAAAAAGACAAAAAAAGCTTTTCTTGCAATTTTTTGGGGGTCAAACCTTACTTTGACTCGCCTAGTATGTATGTATGTATGTATGTATGTATGTATGTATGTATGTATGTATGTATGTATGTATGTATGTATGTATGTATGTATGTATGTATGTATGTATGTATGTATGTATGTATGTATGTATGTATGTATGTATGTATGTATGTATGTATGTATGTATGTATGTATGTATGCATGCATGCATGCATGCATGCATGCATGCATGCATGCATGCATGCATGTATGTATGTATGTATGTATGTATGTATGTATGTATGTATGTATGTATGTATGTATGTATGTATGTATGTATGTATGTATGTATGTATGTATGTATGTATGTATGTATGTATATGTATGTATGTATGTATGTATGTATGTATGTATGTATGTATGTATGTATGCATGCATGCATGCATGCATGCATGCATGTATGTATGTATGTATGTATGTATGTATGTATGTATGTATGTATGTATGTATGTATGTATGTATGTATGTATGTATGTATGTGTATGTATGTATGTATGTATGTATGTATGTATGTATGTATGTATGTATGTATGTATGTATGTATGTATGTATGTATGTATGTATGTATGTATGTATGTATGTATGTATGTATGTATGCATTCAGGCATGCAAGTATATGTGTATATATTTATGTCTGCCCTGCTGATGCCCTGCTGTGTTGATCATAATACAATGAATGACCAATGGCTATGGCAAGCCAATGTTCTCTGGCATATATTTGAAGTTCACTTGTGAGTACATTTGTCATTATATCTGTGAGTAGCCTGAGTAGCCGTGCTGAAGCTCTCACAGTGCTATCACACCTTGAATGGCTCTTGTTGGGATTTATTAATGTCCAAAATATTACAATCTGTCAAGGGTAATGTTGTCTTTCGGTCAATACATAATTGGGCTTCTGTCATTTCCATTCGAAGATAATAATTTTAAGCAAATTCGCTCTAGGGAATAAAAATGGCCCCTCTTAGCTCGTTTGACCAGAGCACTCAGTTTCCATCGCAAGATAGAGTGGGTGAATGCATTAACTGGGTTTTATTTGCCGCTTATGTTATAATTCGCCGCAGATATCGCACCCGACTGGTTGGATTCGATGCTATTACTTCACTACCACCAATGCCTTTCTTTTATATGCACCCCGTTTTTGTGTAAATCAGTACCTTGACGGAATATATGATTCGCATGTGGTTGATTCTCACTAATCTGATTATCGCAGTGCTAGGGACATGGAGTAGCGAAGTACGTCAGTATGTTACAGCCGGCATGATTATGTTTCTCCAATCAAAACAGCTCCATGAAAGTTAAGAGCTCATCAGACAAAAGCAAAGTGGTCTTCAACCTTGTGATTGATTCTCGCGAACAAAGCGAGCAATATCAAGTTAACATACAAAAAAAGCGTTTGATATGGCAAACAACAAGAGATAACAGCACTGGGATGATGTTTTCTCGCCGATAAACGGCTGCTATGAACGTTTACAGAACAATTCAGCGGGTTCGGCTTGTGTAGTGCAATTACCTCACACTGCCAGTCATAGCGTCAGTGCAAACTCGATATGACCTACGGGAATAAGGAATCATCAACATGTTATTTCCCCAGTGTTTCTCTTAATAACCCAAATAAATTTGAAATTCATCCCATTTTAGTCACCGAGATATTGCCACTCGGTCCTGACAGGAATGGCACGGAACAACAGGTGCCAAAGAGCCAGGGAAGACTGTAATCACCATTGTGACGTCACAAATTATAGCCCTATAGGAACATCCTGTTGTTAGGTCCAGTCTGGGTGTTGTTGCTATATTTCTAAAGGAATTATGACGACATCACTTTTTAGAAAGCAAATCAAGTATTCTCACAATGAATCTGGGGCGGCCTGTCAAGTTCCAGGTTGACATTATGTCAGTGACAGGTTAAAACGCGCGCCATCATACTGTCAGGGAATTAAGACACGAAAGGGGGGCATCAGACTGTTGATTCATGAGGCGTAATTAACATCTGCAGCTGATGTGTTATCATTATATGGGATACCTGCTGCGTACATTTCCTTCGCCATAACGGCTGTAACTAGATGGCGCATAAACGCTCTACACCAGAGTCAATCAACCCCACAGCCACGCGAAACGCACCAAGAGAGGCAGTCAAGGGCAATAACCTGATCCATTTGTCGACCAGCACGAGGCGCGCCATCTGTCTGTGTCTTGCGATGTCACCACTATGCCAAAAGATGCAAGTCACGTCATCAACGCGCAGAAATCAAGTGATGTCATCAAAATGGAGTCAAAGCTAAATAGCGATGTGGATTGAGAAGTGCATGTCTACTAGTAGCTTTGTTGCAAAAACTAAATGCTCCCGTTGGCGTGTTAAGGCGACGCATGCGCCTTGTGCGTCCTAGCTGGATAGAGAAGTGTGTCTGCTAAGTAGCTGTTGCGCTTTTAGTCTTTTGCGGTCAGGAAATAGGCAGAGAAAATCGCAAAGAAAACATAGTTGCCTGGCGGGTGGACTTTCTCCAACAAAATGGTTCAGCATTCTGAATGACCGAGCTCTATCGTCGGCATCCCCCTTGTCTTCCAGTCCATCATTATCGCGCAAGCTTCCATTATCCATCAATATATCTCCTCATTTACCGTTCTGTTGTTGTTTCGTCTTGTTGTGTTTTTTAAATAGGAACGAGGCCCTGTTGTTTGATGATGCTAACTGTAAACAGGTACATTGTATATGTCAGGTACATTCACTATGTTAGGCCCGTCAGCTGTGACAGGTGAGTTACATAAATTCGCATAGGTTTCTAATTAAAAGAGAGTGCACACGTTTGACATGTCTGACATGTCTGTCTGTGGGTAGAACAGCAGTGGATTATTTTCCTCGCCCTCGTTAAGTCAGCCAGCCTACTGGGCGTGCTACAATTAGTAAACAGATCAATAGATGAATGAGTCAAAGATGGCAGTGAGTTGTAATAAACTCTGTTGAATCAGACCGGACCATTTTAAAACGCGTGGTTACACGGTAGTCTGTTCTCAGAGCGGACCATCATAAGACGCGGTGCTACACGGTAGTCTGTTCTCAGAGCGGACCAGCATAATACAGGTGTTAAATCGGTAGTCTGTTCTCAGAGCGGACCAGCATAATACAGGTGTTATACGGTAGTCTGTTCTCAGAGTGGACCATCATTATTGACGGTGTTATACGGTAGTCTGTTCTCAGAGCGGACCATCATAATACACGGTGTTATACGGTAGTCTGTTCCCAGAGCGGACCATCATAATACACAGTGTTATACAGTAGTCTGTTCTCAGAGCGGACCATCATAATACGCGGTGCTACACGGTAGTCTGTTCTCAGAGTGGACCATCATTATAGACGGTGTTATACGGTAGTCTGTTCTCAGAGTGGACCATCATAATACACGGTGTTATACGGTAGTCTGTTCTCAGAGCGGACCATCATAATACACGGTGTTATACAGTAGTCTGTTCCCAGAGCAGACCATCATAATACACAGTGTTATACGGTAGTCTGTTCTCAGAGTGGACCATCATAATTCGCGGTGCTACACGGTAGTCTGTTCTCAGAGCGGAGCATCATAATACGCGGTGTTATACGGTAGTCTGTTCTCAGAGTGGACCATCATAATACACGGTGTTATACAGTAGTCTGTTCTCAGAGCGGACCAGCATGATACACAGTGTTATACGGTAGTCTGTTCTCAGAGCGGACCATCATAATACAGGTGTTATACGGTAGTCTGTTCTCAGAGTGGACCATCATTATAGACGGTGTTATACGGTAGTCTGTTCTCAGAGCGGACCAGCATAATACGCGATGTTAAACGGTAGTCTGTTGTCAGAGCGGACCATCATAATACGCGGTTCTACACGGTAGTCTGTTCTCAGAGCGGACCAGCATAATACGCTGATCCATTTGTCGACCAGCACGAGGCGCGCCATCTGTCTGTGTCTTGCGATGTCACCACTATGCCAAAAGATGCAAGTCACGTCATCAACGCGCAGAAATCAAGTGATGTCATCAAAATGGAGTCAAAGCTAAATAGCGATGTGGATTGAGAAGTGCATGTCTACAAGCAGCTTTGTTGCAAAAACTAAATGCTCCCGTTGGCGTGTTAAGGCGACGCATGCGCCTTGTGCGTCCTAGCTGGATAGAGAAGTGTGTCTGCTAAGTAGCTGTTGCGCTTTTAGTCTTTTGCGGTCAGGAAATAGGCAGAGAAAATCGCAAAGAAAACATAGTTGCCTGGCGGGTGGACTTTCTCCAACAAAATGGTTCAGCATTCTGAATGACCGAGCTCTATCGTCGGCATCCCCCTTGTCTTCCAGTCCATCATTATTCGCGCAAGCTTCCATTATCCATCAATATATCTCCTCATTTACCGTTCTGTTGTTGTTTCGTCTTGTTGTGTTTTAAATAGGAACGAGGCCCTGTTGTTTGATGATGCTAACTGTAAACAGGTACATTGTATATGTCAGGTACATTCACTATGTTAGGCCCGTCAGCTGTGACAGGTGAGTTACATAAATTCGCATAGGTTTCTAATTAAAAGAGAGTGCACACGTTTGACATGTCTGTCTGTGGGTAGAACAGCAGTGGATTATTTTCCTCGCCCTCGTTAAGTCAGCCAGCCTACTGGGCGTGCTACAATTAGTAAACAGATCAATAGATGAATGAGTCAAAGATGGCAGTGAGTTGTAATAAACTCTGTTGAATCAGACCGGACCATTTTAAAACGCGTGGTTACACGGTAGTCTGTTCTCAGAGCGGACCATCATAAGACGCGGTGCTACACGGTAGTCTGTTCTCAGAGCGGACCAGCATAATACAGGTGTTAAATCGGTAGTCTGTTCTCAGAGCGGACCAGCATAATACAGGTGTTATACGGTAGTCTGTTCTCAGAGTGGACCATCATTATTGACGGTGTTATACGGTAGTCTGTTCTCAGAGCGGACCATCATAATACACGGTGTTATACGGTAGTCTGTTCCCAGAGCGGACCATCATAATACACAGTGTTATACAGTAGTCTGTTCTCAGAGCGGACCATCATAATACGCGGTGCTACACGGTAGTCTGTTCTCAGAGTGGACCATCATTATAGACGGTGTTATACGGTAGTCTGTTCTCAGAGTGGACCATCATAATACACGGTGTTATACGGTAGTCTGTTCACAGAGCGGACCATCATAATACACGGTGTTATACAGTAGTCTGTTCTCAGAGCGGACCATCATAATACACAGTGTTATACGGTAGTCTGTTCTCAGAGTGGACCATCATAATTCGCGGTGCTACACGGTAGTCTGTTCTCAGAGCGGACCATCATAATACGCGGTGTTATACGGTAGTCTGTTCTCAGAGTGGACCATCATAATACACGGTGTTATACAGTAGTCTGTTCTCAGAGCGGACCAGCATGATACACAGTGTTATACGGTAGTCTGTTCTCAGAGCGGACCATCATAATACAGGTGTTATACGGTAGTCTGTTCTCAGAGTGGACCATCATTATAGACGGTGTTATACGGTAGTCTGTTCTCAGAGCGGACCAGCATAATACGCGATGTTAAACGGTAGTCTGTTGTCAGAGCGGACCATCATAATACGCGGTTATACACGGTAGTCTGTTCTCAGAGCGGACCAGCATAATACGCTGATCCATTTGTCGACCAGCACGAGGCGCGCCATCTGTCTGTGTCTTGCGATGTCACCACTATGCCAAAAGATGCAAGTCACGTCATCAACGCGCAGAAATCAAGTGATGTCATCAAAATGGAGTCAAAGCTAAATAGCGATGTGGATTGAGAAGTGCATGTCTACAAGCAGCTTTGTTGCAAAAAACTAAATGCTCCCGTTGGCGTGTTAAGGCGACGCATGCGCCTTGTGCGTCCTAGCTGGATAGAGAAGTGTGTCTGCTAAGTAGCTGTTGCGCTTTTAGTCTTTTGCGGTCAGGAAATAGGCAGAGAAAATCGCAAAGAAACAACATAGTTGCCTGGCGGGTGGACTTTCTCCAACAAAATGGTTCAGCATTCTGAATGACCGAGCTCTATCGTCGGCATCCCCCTTGTCTTCCAGTCCATCATTATCGCGCAAGCTTCCATTATCCATCAATATATCTCCTCATTTACCGTTCTGTTGTTGTTTCGTCTTGTTGTGTTTTAAATAGGAACGAGGCCCTGTTGTTTGATGATGCTAACTGTAAACAGGTACATTGTATATGTCAGGTACATTCACTATGTTAGGCCCGTCAGCTGTGACAGGTGAGTTACATAAATTCGCATAGGTTTCTAATTAAAAGAGAGTGCACACGTTTGACATGTCTGTCTGTGGGTAGAACAGCAGTGGATTATTTTCCTCGCCCTCGTTAAGTCAGCCAGCCTACTGGGCGTGCTACAATTAGTAAACAGATCAATAGATGAATGAGTCAAAGATGGCAGTGAGTTGTAATAAACTCTGTTGAATCAGACCGGACCATTTTAAAACGCGTGGTTACACGGTAGTCTGTTCTCAGAGCGGACCATCATAATACGCGGTGCTACACGGTAGTCTGTTCTCAGAGCGGACCAGCATAATACAGGTGTTAAATCGTAGTCTGTTCTCAGAGCGGACCAGCATAATACAGGTGTTATACGGTAGTCTGTTCTCAGAGTGGACCATCATTATTGACGGTGTTATACGGTAGTCTGTTCTCAGAGCGGACCATCATAATACACGGTGTTATACGGTAGTCTGTTCTCAGAGCGGACCATCATAATACACTGTGTTATACAGTAGTCTGTTCTCAGAGCGGACCATCATAATACGCGGTGCTACACGGTAGTCTGTTCTCAGAGTGGACCATCATTATAGACGGTGTTATACGGTAGTCTGTTCTCAGAGTGGACCATCATAATACACGGTGTTATACGGTAGTCTGTTCACAGAGCGGACCATCATAATACACGGTGTTATACAGTAGTCTGTTCTCAGAGCGGACCATCATAATACACAGTGTTATACGGTAGTCTGTTCTCAGAGTGGACCATCATAATTCGCGGTGCTACACGGTAGTCTGTTCTCAGAGCGGACCATCATAATACGCGGTGTTATACGGTAGTCTGTTCTCAGAGTGGACCATCATAATACACGGTGTTATACAGTAGTCTGTTCTCAGAGCGGACCAGCATGATACACAGTGTTATACGGTAGTCTGTTCTCAGAGCGGACCATCATAATACAGGTGTTATACGGTAGTCTGTTCTCAGAGTGGACCATCATTATAGACGGTGTTATACGGTAGTCTGTTCTCAGAGCGGACCAGCATAATACGCGATGTTAAACGGTAGTCTGTTGTCAGAGCGGACCATCATAATACGCGGTTATACACGGTAGTCTGTTCTCAGAGCGGACCAGCATAATACACGGTGTTATACGGTAGTCTGTTCTCGGAGTGGAACATCATAATTCGCGGTGCTACATGGTAGTCTGTTCTCAGAGCGGACCATCATAATACGCGGTGTTATACAGTAGTCTGTTCTCAGAGTGGACCATCATAATACACGGTGTTATACGGTAGTCTGTTCTCAGAGTGGACCATCATTATAGACGGTGTTATACGGTAGTCTGTTCTCAGAGCGGACCAGCATAATACGCGATGTTAAACGGTAGTCTGTTGTCAGAGCGGACCAGCATAATACGCGGTGTTATACGGCAGTCTGTTCTCAGAGTGGACCATCATAATACACGGTGTTATACGGTAGTCTGTTCTCGGAGTGGAACATCATAATTCGCGGTGCTACACGGTAGTCTGTTCTCAGAGCGGACCATCATAATACGCGGTGTTAAACAGTAGTCTGTTCTCAGAGTGGACCATCATAATACACGGTGTTATACGGTAGTCTGTTCTCAGAGTGGACCATCATTATAGACGGTGTTATACGGTAGTCTGTTCTCAGAGCGGACCAGCATAATACGCGATGTTAAACGGTAGTCTGTTGTCAGAGCGGACCATCATAATACGCGGTTCTACACGGTAGTCTGTTCTCAGAGCGGACCAGCATAATACGCTGTGTTATACGGTAGTCTGTTCTCAGAGCGGACCATCATAATACGCGGTGTTATACGGTAGTCTGTTCTCAGAGTGGACCATCATAATACACGGTGTTATACAGTAGTCTGTTCTCAGAGCGGACCAGCATGATACACGGTGTTATACGGTAGTCTGTTCTCAGAGCGGACCATCATAATACGCGGTGTTTTACGGTAGTCTGTTCTCAGAGTGGACCAGCATAATACGAGATGTTAAACGGTAGTCTGTTCTCAGAGTGGACCATCATAATACGCGGTTCTACACGGTAGTCTGTTCTCAGAGCGGACCAGCATAATACGCGGTGTTTTACGGTAGTCTGTTCTCAGAGCGGACCAGCATAATACGCTGTGTTATACGGTAGTCTGTTCTCAGAGCGGACCATCATAATACGCGGTGTTATACGGTAGTCTGTTCTCAGAGTGGACCATCATAATACACGGTGTTATACAGTAGTCTGTTCTCAGAGCGGACCAGCATGATACACGGTGTTATACGGTAGTCTGTTCTCAGAGCGGACCATCATAATACGCGGTGTTATACAGTAGTCTGTTCTCAGAGTGGACCATCATAGTACACGGTGTTATACGGTAGTCTGTTCTCAGAGTGGACCATCATTATAGACGGTGTTATACGGTAGTCTGTTCTCAGAGCGGACCAGCATAATACGCGATGTTAAACGGTAGTCTGTTCTCAGAGCGGACCAGCATAATACGCGGTGTTATACGGCAGTCTGTTCTCAGAGTGGACCATCATAATACACGGTGTTATACGGTTTAGTCTGTTCTCGGAGTGGAACATCATAATTCGCGGTGCTACACGGTAGTCTGTTCTCAGAGCGGACCATCATAATACGCGGTGTTAAACAGTAGTCTGTTCTCAGAGTGGACCATCATAATACACGGTGTTATACGGTAGTCTGTTCTCAGAGTGGACCATCATTATAGACGGTGTTATACGGTAGTCTGTTCTCAGAGCGGACCAGCATAATACGCGATGTTAAACGGTAGTCTGTTGTCAGAGCGGACCATCATAATACGCGGTTCTACACGGTAGTCTGTTCTCAGAGCGGACCAGCATAATACGCTGTGTTATACGGTAGTCTGTTCTCAGAGCGGACCATCATAATACGCGGTGTTATACGGTAGTCTGTTCTCAGAGTGGACCATCATAATACACGGTGTTATACAGTAGTCTGTTCTCAGAGCGGACCAGCATGATACACGGTGTTATACGGTAGTCTGTTCTCAGAGCGGACCATCATAATACACGGTGTTTTACGGTAGTCTGTTCTCAGAGTGGACCAGCATAATACGAGATGTTAAACGGTAGTCTGTTCTCAGAGTGGACCATCATAATACGCGGTTCTACACGGTAGTCTGTTCTCAGAGCGGACCAGCATAATACGCGGTGTTTTACGGTAGTCTGTTCTCAGAGCGGACCAGCATAATACGCTGTGTTATACGGTAGTCTGTTCTCAGAGCGGACCATCATAATACGCGGTGTTATACGGTAGTCTGTTCTCAGAGTGGACCATCATAATACACGGTGTTATACAGTAGTCTGTTCTCAGAGCGGACCAGCATGATACACGGTGTTATACGGTAGTCTGTTCTCAGAGTGGACCATCATAATACGCGGTGTTTTACGGTAGTCTGTTCTCAGAGTGGACCAGCATAATACGAGATGTTAAACGGTAGTCTGTTCTCAGAGTGGACCATCATAATACGCGGTTCTACACGGTAGTCTGTTCTCAGAGCGGACCAGCATAATACGCGGTGTTTTACGGTAGTCTGTTCTCAGAGTGGACCAGCATAATACGCGATGTTAAACGGTAGTCTGTTCTCAGAGTGGACCATCATTATAGACGGTGTTATACGGTAGTCTGTTCTCAGAGTGGACCAGCATAATACACGGTGTTATACGGTAGTCTGTTCTCAGAGTGGACCATCATGATGGACGGTGTTCTACAGTAGTCTGTTCTCAGAGCGGACCTGCATGATACACGGTGTTATACGGTCTGTTCTCAGAGTGGACCATCATAATTCGCGGTGCTACACGGTAGTCTCTTCTCAGAGCGGAGCATCATATACACGGTGTTATACGGTAGTCTGTTCTCAGAGTGGACCATCATAATAATTCGCGTAGTCTGTTCTCAGCGGATCAGCATGATACACGGTAGTAGTCTGTTCTCAGAGCGGACCATCATAATACGCGGTGTTATACGGTAGTCTGTTCTCAGAGCGGACCATCATAATACACGCGGTGTTATACGGTAGTCTGTTCTCAGAGCGGAATACGCGGTGTTATACGGTAGTCTGTTCTCATGGGACCATCATAATACGGTGTTATACGGTAGTCTGTTCTCAGAGCGGACCATCATAATACGGTACCGGTAGTCTGTTCTCAGAGCGGACCATCATAATACACCGGTGTTACGGTTCTTCATACGGTAGTCTGTTCTCAGAGTGGACCATCATACACGGTGTTATACGGTAGTCTGTTCTCAGAGTGGACCATCATAATACACGGTGTTATACGGTAGTCTGTTCTCAGAGCGGACCATCATTATACAGTGTTATACAGTACCTGTTCTCAGAGCGGACCATCATAATACACAGTGTTATACAGTAGTCTGTTCTCAGAGTGGACCATCATAATACACGGTGTTATACAGTAGTCTGTTCTCAGAGTGGACCATCATAATACACGGTGTTATACAGTAGTCTGTTCTCAGAGCGGACCAGCATGATACACGGTGTTATACAGTAGTCTGTTCTCAGAGCGGACCATCATAATACGCGGTGTTTTACGGTAGTCTGTTCTCAGAGTGGACCAGCATAATACGAGATGTTAAACGGTAGTCTGTTCTCAGAGTGGACCATCATAATACGCGGTTCTACACGGTAGTCTGTTCTCAGAGCGGACCAGCATAATACGCGGTGTTTTACGGCAGTCTGTTCTCAGAGTGGACCAGCATAATACGCGATGTTAAACGGTAGTCTGTTCTCAGAGTGGACCATCATGATAGACGGTGTTATACGGTAGTCTGTTCTCAGAGTGGACCAGCATAATACACGGTGTTATACGGTAGTCTGTTCTCAGAGTGGACCATCATGATAGTCTGTTCTCAGAGCGGACCTGCATGATACACGGTGTTATACAGTAGTCTGTTCTCAGAGCGGACCAGCATGATACACGGTGTTATACGGTAGTCTGTTCTCAGAGCGGACCATCATAATACGCGTAGGTAGTCTGTTCTCAGAGCGGACCAGCATAATACGCGATGTTAAACGGTAGTCTGTCTCAGAGCGGACCATCATAATACACGGTGTTATACGGTAGTCTGTTCTCAGAGCGGACCATCATAATACGCGGTGCTACACGGTAGTCTGTTCTCAGAGTGGACCATCATTATAGACGGTGTTATACGGTAGTCTGTTCTCAGAGCGGACTATCATAATACACGGTGTTATACAGTAGTCTGTTCTCAGAGCGGACCATCATAATACACAGTGTTATACGGTAGTCTGTTCTCAGAGTGGACCATCATAATTCGCGGTGCTACACGGTAGTCTGTTCTCAGAGCGGACCATCATAATACGCGGTGTTATACGGTAGTCTGTTCTCAGAGTGGACCATCATAATACACGGTGTTATACAGTAGTCTGTTCTCAGAGCGGACCAGCATGATACACAGTGTTATACGGTAGTCTGTTCTCAGAGCGGACCATCATAATACAGTTGTTATACGGTAGTCTATTCTCAGAGTGGACCATCATTATAGACGGTGTTATACGGTAGTCTGTTCTCAGAGCGGACCAGCATGATACACAGTGTTATATAGTAGTCTGTTCTCAGAGCGGACCTGCATGATACACGGTGTTATACAGTAGTCTGTTCTCAGAGCGGACCATCATTATAGACGGTGTTATACGGTAGTCTGTTCTCAGAGCGGACCATCATAATACGCGGTGTTTTACGGTAGTCTGTTCTCAGAGCGGACCAGCATAATACGCGATGTTAAACGGTAGTCTGTTCTCAGAGCGGACCATCATAATACACGGTGTTATACGGTAGTCTGTTCTCAGAGCGGACCATCATAATACGCGGTGCTACACGGTAGTCTGTTCTCAGAGTGGACCATCATTATAGACGGTGTTATACGGTAGTCTGTTCTCAGAGCGGACCATCATAATACACGGTGTTATACAGTAGTCTGTTCTCAGAGCGGACCATCATAATACACAGTGTTATACGGTAGTCTGTTCTCAGAGTGGACCATCTAATTCGCTAGTGTTCTAGAGTGGACCATCATAATTCGCTGTGCTACCGGTAGTCTGTTCTCAGAGCGGACCATCATAATACGCGGTGTTATACGGTAGTCTGTTCTCAGAGTGGACCATCATAATACACGGTGTTATACAGTAGTCTGTTCTCAGAGCGGACCAGCATGATACACAGTGTTATACGGTAGTCTGTTCTCAGAGCGGACCATCATAATACAGGTGTTATACGGTAGTCTGTTCTCAGAGTGGACCATCATTATAGACGGTGTTATACGGTAGTCTGTTCTCAGAGCGGACCAGCATAATACGCGATGTTAAACGGTAGTCTGTTGTCAGAGCGGACCATCATAATACGCGGTTCTACACGGTAGTCTGTTCTCAGAGCGGACCAGCATAATACGCTGTGTTATACGGTAGTCTGTTCTCAGAGTGGACCATCATTATACACGGTGGTATACAGTAGTCTGTTCTCAGAGCGGACCAGCATGATACACGGTGTTATACAGTAGTCTGTTCTCAGAGTGGACCATCATGATACACGGTGTTATACGGTAGTCTGTTCTCAGAGCGGACCATCATAATCCGCGGTGTTTTACGGTAGTCTGTTCTCAGAGTGGACCAGCATAATACGAGATGTAAAACGGTAGTCTGTTCTCAGAGTGGACCATCATTATGGACGGTGTTATACGGTAGTCTGTTCTCAGAGTGGACCAGCATAATACACGGTGTTATACGGTAGTCTGTTCTCAGAGTGGACCATCATTATACACGGTGGTATACAGTAGTCTGTTCTCAGAGCGGACCAGCATGATACACGGTGTTATACAGTAGTCTGTTCTCAGAGTGGACCATCATAATTCGCGGTGCTACACGGTAGTCTGTTCTCAGAGCGGACCATCATAATACGCGGTGTTATACAGTAGTCTGTTCTCAGAGTGGACCATCATAATACACGGTGTTATACGGTAGTCTGTTCTCAGAGTGGACCATCATTATAGACGGTGTTATACGGTAGTCTGTTCTCAGAGCGGACCAGCATAATACGCGATGTTAAACGGTAGTCTGTTGTCAGAGCGGACCATCATAATACGCGGTTCTACACGGTAGTCTGTTCTCAGAGCGGACAAGCATAATACGCTGTGTTATACGGTAGTCTGTTCTCAGAGCGGACCATCATAATACGCGGTGTTATACGGTAGTCTGTTCTCAGAGTGGCCAATCATAATACACGGTGTTATACAGTAGTCTGTTCTCAGAGCGGACCAGCATGATACACGGTGTTATACGGTAGTCTGTTCTCAGAGCGGACCATCATAATACACGGTGTTTTACGGTAGTCTGTTCTCAGAGTGGACCAGCATAATACGAGATGTTAAACGGTAGTCTATTCTCAGAGTGGACCATCATAATACGCGGTTCTACACGGTAGTCTGTTCTCAGAGCGGACCAGCATAATACGCGGTGTTTTACGGTAGTCTGTTCTCAGAGTGGACCAGCATAATACGCGATGTTAAACGGTAGTCTGTTCTCAGAGTGGACCATCATTATAGACGGTGTTATACGGTAGTCTGTTCTCAGAGTGGAACAGCATAATACACGGTGTTATACGGTAGTCTGTTCTGCGAGTGGACCATCATGATAGACGGTGTTATACAGTAGTCTGTTCTCAGAGCGGACCAGCATGATACACGGTGTTATACAGTAGTCTGTTCTCAGAGTGGACCATCATAATTCGCGGTGCTACACGGTAGTCTGTTCTCAGAGCGGAGCATCATAATACGCGGTGTTATGCGGTAGTCTGTTCTCAGAGTGGACCATCATAATACACGGTGTTATACAGTAGTCTGTTCTCAGAGCAGACCAGCATGATACACGGTGTTATACGGTAGTCTGTTCTCAGAGCGGACCATCATAATACGCGGTGTTTTACGGTAGTCTGTTCTCAGAGCGGACCAGCATAATACGCGATGTTAAACGGTAGTCTGTTCTCAGAGCGGACCATCATAATACACGGTGTTATACGGTAGTCTGTTCTCAGAGCAGACCAGCATAATACGTGGTGCTACACGGTAGTCTGTTTTCAGAGCAGACCATCATAATACAGGTGTTACACGGTAGTCTGTTCTCAGAGCGGACCAGCGTAATACGCGATGTTAAACGGTAGTCTGTTGTCAGAGCGGACCATCATAATACGCGGTGCTACAAGGTAGTCTGTTCTCAGAGCGGACCAGCATAATACGCGGTGTTATACGGTAGTCTGTTCTCAGAGTGGACCATCATAATACACGGTGTTATACGGTAGTCTGTTCTCAGAGTGGAACATCATAATTCGCGGTGCTACACGGTAGTCTGTTCTCAGAGCGGAGCATCATAATACGCGGTGTTATACGGTAGTCTGTTCTCAGAGTGGACCATCATTATAGACGGTGTTATACGGTAGTCTGTTCTCAGAGCGGACCAGCGTAATACGCGATGTTAAACGGTAGTCTGTTCTCAGAGCAGACCATCATAATACAGGTGTTATACGGTAGTCTGTTCCCAGAGCGGACCATCATAATACACAGTGTTATACAGTAGTCTGCTCTCAGAGCGGACCATCATAATACGCGGTGCTACACGGTAGTCTGTTCTCAGAGTGGACCATCATTATAGACGGTGTTATACGGTAGTCTGTTCTCAGAGTGGACCATCATAATACACGGTGTTATACGGTAGTCTGTTCTCAGAGTGGACCATCATAATACACGGTGTTATACGGTAGTCTGTTCTCAGAGTGGACCATCATTATTGACGGTGTTATACGGTAGTCTGTTCTCAGAGCGGACCATCATAATACACGGTGTTATACGGTAGTCTGTTCCCAGAGCGGACCATCATAATACACAGTGTTATACAGTAGTCTGTTCTCAGAGCGGACCATCATAATACGCGGTGCTACACGGTAGTCTGTTCTCAGAGCGGACCAGCATGATACACAGTGTTATACGGTAGTCTGTTCTCAGAGCGGACCATCATAATACAGGTGTTATACGGTAGTCTGTTCTCAGAGTGGACCATCATTATAGACGGTGTTATACGGTAGTCTGTTCTCAGAGCGGACCAGCATAATACGCGATGTTAAACGGTAGTCTGTTGTCAGAGCGGACCATCATAATACGCGGTTCTACACGGTAGTCTGTTCTCAGAGCGGACCAGCATAATACGCTGTGTTATACGGTAGTCTGTTCTCAGAGCGGACCATCATAACACACAGTGTTATACAGTAGTCTGTTCTCAGAGCGGACCATCATAATAAGCGGTGCTACACGGTAGTCTGTTCTCAGAGTGGACCATCATTATAGACGGTGTTATACGGTAGTCTGTTCTCAGAGTGGACCATCATAATACACGGTGTTATACGGTAGTCTGTTCTCAGAGCGGACCATCATAATACACGGTGTTATACAGTAGTCTGTTCTCAGAGCGGACCATCATAATACACGGTGTTATACAGTAGTCTGTTCTCAGAGCGGACCATCATAATACACAGTGTTATACGGTAGTCTGTTCTCAGAGTGGACCATCATAATTCGCGGTGCTACACGGTAGTCTGTTTTCAGAGCGGACCATCATAATACGCGGTGTTATACGGTAGTCTGTTCTCAGAGTGGACCATCATAATACACGGTGTTATACAGTAGTCTGTTCTCAGAGCGGACCAGCATGATACACAGTGTTATACGGTAGTCTGTTCTCAGAGCGGACCATCATAATACAGGTGTTATACGGTAGTCTGTTCTCAGAGTGGACCATCATTATAGACGGTGTTATACGGTAGTCTGTTCTCAGAGCGGACCAGCATAATACGCGATGTTAAACGGTAGTCTGTTGTCAGAGCGGACCATCATAATACGCGGTTCTACACGGTAGTCTGTTCTCAGAGCGGACCAGACCGCTGTGTTATACGGTATAAGAGCGGACCATGTGCGGTATATACGGTAGTCTGTTCTCAGAGTGGACCATCATAATACACGGTGTTATACAGTAATAGAGCGGACCAGCATGATGGTGTTATACGGTAGTCTGTTCTCAGAGCGGACCATCATAATACACAGTGTTATACAGTAGTCTGTTCTCAGAGCGGACCATCATTACGCGGTGCTACACGGTCCATCATTATAGACGGTGTTAGGTAGTCTGTTCTCACCCATCATAATACACGGTGTTATACGGTAGTCTGTTCTCAGAGTGGACCATCATAATACACGGTGTTATACGGTAGTCTGTTCTCAGAGCGGACCATCATAATACACAGTGTTATACGGTAGTCTGTTCTCAGAGTGGACCATCATAATTCGCGGTGCTACACGGTAGTCTGTTCTCAGAGCGGACCATCATAATACGCGGTGTTATACG
Source organism: Urechis unicinctus (assembly GCA_034190875.2). Taxonomy (NCBI): domain Eukaryota; kingdom Metazoa; phylum Annelida; class Polychaeta; order Xenopneusta; family Urechidae; genus Urechis; species Urechis unicinctus. The sequence continues at coordinate 80,489,925 of CM067350.1, read as the reverse complement.
GTAGTCTGTTCTCAGAGTGGACCATCATAATACACGGTGTTGTTCTACACCATCATAATAGTCTGTTCTCAGAGCGGACCAGCATGATTACACAGTGTTATACGAGCGGACCAGCATAGTCTGTTCTCAGAGCGTTCTCACCATCATAATACAGGGGTTATACGGTAGTCTGTTCTCAGAGTGGACCATCATTATAGACGGTGTTATACGGTAGTCTGTTCTCAGAGCGGACCAGCATAATACGCGATGTTAAACGGTAGTCTGTTGTCAGAGCGGACCATCATAATACGCGGTTCTACACGGTAGTCTGTTCTCAGAGCGGACCAGCATAATACGCTGTGTTATACGGTAGTCTGTTCTCAGAGCGGACCATCATAATACGCGGTGTTATACGGTAGTCTGTTCTCAGAGTGGACCATCATAATACACGGTGTTATACGGTAGTCTGTTCTCAGAGCGGACCAGCATGATACACGGTGTTATACGGTAGTCTGTTCTCAGAGCGGACCATCATAATACGCGGTGCTACACGGTAGTCTGTTCTCAGAGTGGACCAGCATAATACGAGATGTTAAACGGCAGTCTGTTCTCAGAGTGGACCATCATTATAGACGGTGTTATACAGTAGTCTGTTGTCAGAGCGGACCAGCATGATACACGGTGTTATACAGTAGTCTGTTCTCAGAGTGGACCATCATAATTCGCGGTGCTACACGGTAGTCTGTTCTCAGAGCGGAGCATCATAATACGCGGTGTTATGCGGTAGTCTGTTCTCAGAGTGGACCATCATAATACACGGTGTTATACAGTAGTCTGTTCTCAGAGCAGACCAGCATGATACACGGTGTTATACGGTAGTCTGTTCTCAGAGCGGACCATCATAATACGCGGTGTTTTACGGTAGTCTGTTCTCAGAGCGTACCAGCATAATACGCGATGTTAAACGGTAGTCTGTTCTCAGAGCGGACCATCATAATACACGGTGTTATACGGTAGTCTGTTCTCAGAGCAGACCAGCATAATACGTGGTGCTACACGGTAGTCTGTTTTCAGAGCAGACCATCATAATACAGGTGTTACACGGTAGTCTGTTCTCAGAGCGGACCAGCGTAATTCGCGATGTTAAACGGTAGTCTGTTGTCAGAGCGGACCATCATAATACGCGGTGCTACAAGGTAGTCTGTTCTCAGAGCGGACCAGCATAATACGCGGTGTTATACGGCAGTCTGTTCTCAGAGTGGACCATCATAATACACGGTGTTATACGGTAGTCTGTTCTCAGAGTGGAACATCATAATTCGCGGTGCTACACGGTAGTCTGTTCTCAGAGCGGAGCATCATAATACGCGGTGTTATACGGTAGTCTGTTCTCAGAGTGGACCATCATAATACACGGTGTTATACGGTAGTCTGTTCTCAGAGTGGAACATCATAATTCGCGGTGCTACACGGTAGTCTGTTCTCAGAGCGGAGCATCATAATACGCGGTGTTATACGGTAGTCTGTTCTCAGAGTGGACCATCATAATACACGGTGTTATACGGTAGTCTGTTCTCAGAGTGGACCATCATTATTGACGGTGTTATACGGTAGTCTGTTCTCAGAGCGGACCAGCATAATACGCGATGTTAAACGGTAGTCTGTTGTCAGAGCGGACCATCATAATACGCGGTTCTACACGGTAGTCTGTTCTCAGAGCGGACCAGCATAATACGCTGTGTTATACGGTAGTCTGTTCTCAGAGCGGACCATCATAATACGCGGTGTTATACGGTAGTCTGTTCTCAGAGTGGACCATCATAATACACGGTGTTATACAGTAGTCTGTTCTCAGAGCGGACCAGCATGATACACGGTGTTATACGGTAGTCTGTTCTCAGAGCGGACCATCATAATACACAGTGTTATACAGTAGTCTGTTCTCAGAGCGGACCATCATAATACGCGGTGCTACACGGTAGTCTGTTCTCAGAGTGGACCATCATTATAGACGGTGTTATACGGTAGTCTGTTCTCAGAGTGGACCATCATAATACACGGTGTTATACGGTAGTCTGTTCTCAGAGCGGACCATCATAATACACGGTGTTATACAGTAGTCTGTTCTCAGAGCGGACCATCATAATACACAGTGTTATACGGTAGTCTGTTCTCAGAGTGGACCATCATAATTCGCGGTGCTACACGGTAGTCTGTTCTCAGAGCGGACCATCATAATACGCGGTGTTATACGGTAGTCTGTTCTCAGAGTGGACCATCATAATACACGGTGTTATACAGTAGTCTGTTCTCAGAGCGGACCAGCATGATACACAGTGTTATACGGTAGTCTGTTCTCAGAGCGGACCATCATAATACAGGTGTTATACGGTAGTCTGTTCTCAGAGTGGACCATCATTATAGACGGTGTTATACGGTAGTCTGTTCTCAGAGCGGACCAGCATAATACGCGATGTTAAACGGTAGTCTGTTGTCAGAGCGGACCATCATAATACGCGGTTCTACACGGTAGTCTGTTCTCAGAGCGGACCAGCATAATACGCTGTGTTATACGGTAGTCTGTTCTCAGAGCGGACCATCATAATACGCGGTGTTATACGGTAGTCTGTTCTCAGAGTGGACCATCATAATACACGGTGTTATACAGTAGTCTGTTCTCAGAGCGGACCAGCATGATACACGGTGTTATACGGTAGTCTGTTCTCAGAGCGGACCATCATAATACGCGGTGTTTTACGGTAGTCTGTTCTCAGAGTGGACCAGCATAATACGAGATGTTAAACGGTAGTCTGTTCTCAGAGTGGACCATCATTATAGACGGTGTTATACAGTAGTCTGTTGTCAGAGCGGACCAGCATGATACACGGTGTTATACAGTAGTCTGTTCTCAGAGTGGACCATCATAATTCGCGGTGCTACACGGTAGTCTGTTCTCAGAGCGGACCATCATAATACGCGGTGTTATACGGTAGTCTGTTCTCAGAGTGGACCATCATAATACACGGTGTTATACGGTAGTCTGTTCTCAGAGTGGACCATCATTATAGACGGTGTTATACGGTAGTCTGTTCTCAGAGCGGACCAGCATAATACGCGATGTTAAACGGTAGTCTGTTGTCAGAGCGGACCAGCATAATACGCGGTGTTATACGGCAGTCTGTTCTCAGAGTGGACCATCATAATACACGGTGTTATACGGTAGTCTGTTCTCGGAGTGGAACATCATAATTCGCGGTGCTACACGGTAGTCTGTTCTCAGAGCGGACCATCATAATACGCGGTGTTATACAGTAGTCTGTTCTCAGAGTGGACCATCATAATACACGGTGTTATACGGTAGTCTGTTCTCAGAGTGGACCATCATTATAGACGGTGTTATACGGTAGTCTGTTCTCAGAGTGGACCATCATAATACACGGTGTTATACGGTAGTCTGTTGTCAGAGCGGACAATCATAATACGCGGTTCTACACGGTAGTCTGTTCTCAGAGCGGACCAGCATAATACGCTGTGTTATACGGTAGTCTGTTCTCAGAGCGGACCATCATAATACGCGGTGTTATACGGTAGTCTGTTCTCAGAGTGGACCATCATAATACACGGTGTTATACAGTAGTCTGTTCTCAGAGCGGACCAGCATGATACACGGTGTTATACGGTAGTCTGTTCTCAGAGCGGACCATCATAATACGCGGTGTTTTACGGTAGTCTGTTCTCAGAGTGGACCAGCATAATACGAGATGTTAAACGGTAGTCTGTTCTCAGAGTGGACCATCATAATACGCGGTTCTACACGGTAGTCTGTTCTCAGAGCGGACCAGCATAATACGCGGTGTTTTACGGTAGTCTGTTCTCAGAGCGGACCAGCATAATACGCTGTGTTATACGGTAGTCTGTTCTCAGAGCGGACCATCATAATACGCGGTGTTATACGGTAGTCTGTTCTCAGAGCGGACCATCATAATACGCGGTGTTTTACGGTAGTCTGTTCTCAGAGTGGACCAGCATAATACGAGATGTTAAACGGTAGTCTGTTCTCAGAGTGGACCATCATAATACGCGGTGTTTTACGGTAGTCTGTTCTCAGAGCGGACCAGCATAATACGCTGTGTTATACGGTAGTCTGTTCTCAGAGCGGACCATCATAATACGCGGTGTTATACGGTAGTCTGTTCTCAGAGTGGACCATCATTATAGACGGTGTTATAAAGTAGTCTGTTGTCAGAGCGGACCAGCATGATACACGGTGTTATACAGTAGTCTGTTCTCAGAGTGGACCATCATAATTCGCGGTGCTACACGGTAGTCTGTTCTCAGAGCGGACCATCATAATACGCGGTGTTATATGGTAGTCTGTTCTCAGAGTGGACCATCATAATACACGGTGTTATACGGTAGTCTGTTCTCAGAGTGGACCATCATTATAGACGGTGTTATACGGTAGTCTGTTCTCAGAGCGGACTAGCATAATACGCGATGTTAAACGGTAGTCTGTTGTCAGAGCGGACCAGCATAATACGCGGTGTTATACGGCAGTCTGTTCTCAGAGTGGACCATCATAATACACGGTGTTATACGGTAGTCTGTTCTCGGAGTGGAACATCATAATTCGCGGTGCTACACGGTAGTCTGTTCTCAGAGCGGACCATCATAATACGCGGTGTTATACAGTAGTCTGTTCTCAGAGTGGACCATCATAATACACGGTGTTATACGGTAGTCTGTTCTCAGAGTGGACCATCATTATAGACGGTGTTATACGGTAGTCTGTTCTCAGAGTGGACCATCATAATACACGGAGTTATACGGTAGTCTGTTGTCAGAGCGGACAATCATAATACGCGGTTCTACACGGTAGTCTGTTCTCAGAGCGGACCAGCATAATACGCGGTGTTTTACGGTAGTCTGTTCTCAGAGCGGACCAGCATAATACGCTGTGTTATACGGTAGTCTGTTCTCAGAGCGGACCATCATAATACGCGGTGTTATACGGTAGTCTGTTCTCAGAGTGGACCATCATAATACGCGGTGTTATACAGTAGTCTGTTCTCAGAGCGGACCAGCATGATACACGGTGTTATACGGTAGTCTGTTCTCAGAGCGGACCATCATAATACGCGGTGTTTTACGGTAGTCTGTTCTCAGAGTGGACCAGCATAATACGAGATGTTAAACGGTAGTCTGTTCTCAGAGTGGACCATCATAATACGCGGTTCTACACGGTAGTCTGTTCTCAGAGCGGACCAGCATAATACGCGGTGTTTTACGGTAGTCTGTTCTCAGAGCGGACCATCATAATACGCGGTTCTACACGGTAGTCTGTTCTCAGAGCGGACCAGCATAATACGCTGTGTTATACGGTAGTCTGTTCTCAGAGCGGACCATCATAATACGCGGTGTTATACGGTAGTCTGTTCTCAGAGTGGACCATCATAATACACGTGTTATACAGTAGTCTGTTCTCAGAGCGGACCAGCATGATACACGGTGTTATACGGTAGTCTGTTCTCAGAGCGGACCATCATAATACGCGGTGTTTTACGGTAGTCTGTTCTCAGAGTGGACCAGCATAATACGAGATGTTAAACGGTAGTCTGTTCTCAGAGTGGACCATCATAATACACGGTGTTATACGGTAGTCTGTTGTCAGAGCGGACAATCATAATACGCGGTTCTACACGGTAGTCTGTTCTCAGAGCGGACCAGCATAATACGCTGTGTTATACGGTAGTCTGTTCTCAGAGCAGACCATCATAATACGCGGTGTTATACGGTAGTCTGTTCTCAGAGTGGACCATCATAATACACGGTGTTATACAGTAGTCTGTTCTCAGAGCGGACCAGCATGATACACGGTGTTATACGGTAGTCTGTTCTCAGAGCGGACCATCATAATACGCGGTGTTTTTACGGTAGTCTGTTCTCAGAGTGGACCAGCATAATACGAGATGTTAAACGGTAGTCTGTTCTCAGAGTGGACCATCATAATACGCGGTTCTACACGGTAGTCTGTTCTCAGAGCGGACCAGCATGATACACAGTGTTATACGGTAGTCTGTTCTCAGAGCGGACCATCATAATACAGGTGTTATACGGTAGTCTGTTCTCAGAGTGGACCATCATTATAGACGGTGTTATACGGTAGTCTGTTCTCAGAGCGGACCAGCATAATACGCGATGTTAAACGGTAGTCTGTTGTCAGAGCGGACCATCATAATACGCGGTTCTACACGGTAGTCTGTTCTCAGAGCGGACCAGCATAATACGCTGTGTTATACGGTAGTCTGTTCTCAGAGCGGACCATCATAATACGCGGTGTTATACGGTAGTCTGTTCTCAGAGTGGACCATCATAATACACGGTGTTATACAGTAGTCTGTTCTCAGAGCGGACCAGCATAATACGCTGTGTTATACGGTAGTCTGTTCTCAGAGCGGACCATCATAATACGCGGTGTTATACGGTAGTCTGTTCTCAGAGTGGACCATCATAATACACGGTGTTATACAGTAGTCTGTTCTCAGAGCGGACCAGCATGATACACAGTGTTATACGGTAGTCTGTTCTCAGAGTGGACCATCATAATACGCGGTGTTTTACGGTAGTCTGTTCTCAGAGTGGACCAGCATAATACGAGATGTTAAACGGTAGTCTGTTCTCAGAGTGGACCATCATTATAGACGGTGTTATACGGTAGTCTGTTCTCAGAGCGGACCAGCATAATACGCGGTGTTTTACGGTAGTCTGTTCTCAGAGTGGACCAGCATAATACGCGATGTTAAACGGTAGTCTGTTCTCAGAGTGGACCATCATTATAGACGGTGTTATACGGTAGTCTGTTCTCAGAGTGGACCAGCATAATACACGGTGTTATACGGTAGTCTGTTCTCAGAGTGGACCATCATGATAGACGGTGTTATACAGTAGTCTGTTCTCAGAGCGGACCAGCATGATACACGGTGTTATACAGTAGTCTGTTCTCAGAGCGGACCATCATAATACGCGGTGTTATACGGTAGTCTGTTCTCAGAGTGGACCATCATAATACACGGTGTTATACAGTAGTCTGTTCTCAGAGCGGACCAGCATGATACACGGTGTTATACGGTAGTCTGTTCTCAGAGCGGACCATCATAATACGCGGTGTTTTACGGTAGTCTGTTCTCAGAGTGGACCAGCATAATACGAGATGTTAAACGGTAGTCTGTTCTCAGAGTGGACCATCATAATACACGGTGTTATACGGTAGTCTGTTGTCAGAGCGGACAATCATAATACGCGGTTCTACACGGTAGTCTGTTCTCAGAGCGGACCAGCATAATACGCTGTGTTATACGGTAGTCTGTTCTCAGAGCAGACCATCATAATACGCGGTGTTATACGGTAGTCTGTTCTCAGAAGTGGACCATCATAATACACGGTGTTATACAGTAGTCTGTTCTCAGAGCGGACCAGCATGATACACGGTGTTATACGGTAGTCTGTTCTCAGAGCGGACCATCATAATACGCGGTGTTTTACGGTAGTCTGTTCTCAGAGTGGACCAGCATAATACGAGATGTTAAACGGTAGTCTGTTCTCAGAGTGGACCATCATAATACGCGGTTCTACACGGTAGTCTGTTCTCAGAGCGGACCAGCATGATACACAGTGTTATACGGTAGTCTGTTCTCAGAGCGGACCATCATAATACAGGTGTTATACGGTAGTCTGTTCTCAGAGTGGACCATCATTATAGACGGTGTTATACGGTAGTCTGTTCTCAGAGCGGACCAGCATAATACGCGATGTTAAACGGTAGTCTGTTGTCAGAGCGGACCATCATAATACGCGGTTCTACACGGTAGTCTGTTCTCAGAGCGGACCAGCATAATACGCTGTGTTATACGGTAGTCTGTTCTCAGAGCGGACCATCATAATACGCGGTGTTATACGGTAGTCTGTTCTCAGAGTGGACCATCATAATACACGGTGTTATACAGTAGTCTGTTCTCAGAGCGGACCAGCATAATACGCTGTGTTATACGGTAGTCTGTTCTCAGAGCGGACCATCATAATACGCGGTGTTATACGGTAGTCTGTTCTCAGAGTGGACCATCATAATACACGGTGTTATACAGTAGTCTGTTCTCAGAGCGGACCAGCATGATACACAGTGTTATACGGTAGTCTGTTCTCAGAGTGGACCATCATAATACGCGGTGTTTTACGGTAGTCTGTTCTCAGAGTGGACCAGCATAATACGAGATGTTAAACGGTAGTCTGTTCTCAGAGTGGACCATCATTATAGACGGTGTTATACGGTAGTCTGTTCTCAGAGCGGACCAGCATAATACGCGGTGTTTTACGGTAGTCTGTTCTCAGAGTGGACCAGCATAATACGCGATGTTAAACGGTAGTCTGTTCTCAGAGTGGACCATCATTATAGACGGTGTTATACGGTAGTCTGTTCTCAGAGTGGACCAGCATAATACACGGTGTTATACGGTAGTCTGTTCTCAGAGTGGACCATCATGATAGACGGTGTTATACAGTAGTCTGTTCTCAGAGCGGACCAGCATGATACACGGTGTTATACAGTAGTCTGTTCTCAGAGTGGACCATCATAATTCGCGGTGCTACACGGTAGTCTGTTCTCAGAGCGGAGCATCATAATACGCGGTGTTATGCGGTAGTCTGTTCTCAGAGTGGACCATCATAATACACGGTGTTATACAGTAGTCTGTTCTCAGAGCAGACCAGCATGATACACGGTGTTATACGGTAGTCTGTTCTCTGAGCGGACCATCATAATACGCGGTGTTTTACGGTAGTCTGTTCTCAGAGCGGACCAGCATAATACGCGATGTTAAACGGTAGTCTGTTCTCAGAGCGGACCATCATAATACACGGTGTTATACGGTAGTCTGTTCTCAGAGCAGACCAGCATAATACGCGGTGCTACACGGTAGTCTGTTTTCAGAGCAGACCATCATAATACAGGTGTTACACCGTAGTCTGTTCTCAGAGCGGACCAGCGTAATACGCGATGTTAAACGGTAGTCTGTTGTCAGAGCGGACCATCATAATACGCGGTGCTACAAGGTAGTCTGTTCTCAGAGCGGACCATCATAATACGCGGTTCTACACGGTAGTCTGTTCTCAGAGCGGACCAGCATAATACGCTGTGTTATACGGTAGTCTGTTCTCAGAGCGGACCATCATAATACGCGGTGTTATACGGTAGTCTGTTCTCAGAGTGGACCATCATAATACACGGTGTTATACAGTAGTCTGTTCTCAGAGCGGACCAGCATAATACGCTGTGTTATACGGTAGTCTGTTCTCAGAGCGGACCATCATAATACGCGGTGTTATACGGTAGTCTGTTCTCAGAGTGGACCATCATAATACACGGTGTTATACAGTAGTCTGTTCTCAGAGCGGACCAGCATGATACACAGTGTTATACGGTAGTCTGTTCTCAGAGTGGACCATCATAATACGCGGTGTTTTACGGTAGTCTGTTCTCAGAGTGGACCAGCATAATACGAGATGTTAAACGGTAGTCTGTTCTCAGAGTGGACCATCATTATAGACGGTGTTATACGGTAGTCTGTTCTCAGAGCGGACCAGCATAATACGCGGTGTTTTACGGTAGTCTGTTCTCAGAGTGGACCAGCATAATACGCGATGTTAAACGGTAGTCTGTTCTCAGAGTGGACCATCATTATAGACGGTGTTATACGGTAGTCTGTTCTCAGAGTGGACCAGCATAATACACGGTGTTATACGGTAGTCTGTTCTCAGAGTGGACCATCATGATAGACGGTGTTATACAGTAGTCTGTTCTCAGAGCGGACCAGCATGATACACGGTGTTATACAGTAGTCTGTTCTCAGAGTGGACCATCATAATTCGCGGTGCTACACGGTAGTCTGTTCTCAGAGCGGAGCATCATAATACGCGGTGTTATGCGGTAGTCTGTTCTCAGAGTGGACCATCATAATACACGGTGTTATACAGTAGTCTGTTCTCAGAGCAGACCAGCATGATACACGGTGTTATACGGTAGTCTGTTCTCTGAGCGGACCATCATAATACGCGGTGTTTTACGGTAGTCTGTTCTCAGAGCGGACCAGCATAATACGCGATGTTAAACGGTAGTCTGTTCTCAGAGCGGACCATCATAATACACGGTGTTATACGGTAGTCTGTTCTCAGAGCAGACCAGCATAATACGCGGTGCTACACGGTAGTCTGTTTTCAGAGCAGACCATCATAATACAGGTTTTACACCGTAGTCTGTTCTCAGAGCGGACCAGCGTAATACGCGATGTTAAACGGTAGTCTGTTGTCAGAGCGGACCATCATAATACGCGGTGCTACAAGGTAGTCTGTTCTCAGAGCGGACCATCATAATACGCGGTGTTATACGGCAGTCTGTTCTCAGAGTGGACAATCATAATACACGGTGTTATACGGTAGTCTGTTCTCAGAGCGGACCATCATAATACGCGGTGTTATACAATAGTCTGTTCTCAGAGCAGACCAGCATGATACACGGTGTTATACGGTAGTCTGTTCTCTGAGCGGACCATCATAATACGCGGTGTTTTACGGTAGTCTGTTCTCAGAGCGGACCAGCATAATACGCGATGTTAAACGGTAGTCTGTTCTCAGAGCGGACCATCATAATACACGGTGTTATACGGTAGTCTGTTCTCAGAGCAGACCAGCATAATACGCGGTGCTACACGGTAGTCTGTTTTCAGAGCAGACCATCATAATACAGGTGTTACACCGTAGTCTGTTCTCAGAGCGGACCAGCGTAATACGCGATGTTAAACGGTAGTCTGTTGTCAGAGCGGACCATCATAATACGCGGTGCTACAAGGTAGTCTGTTCTCAGAGCGGACCATCATAATACGCGGTGTTATACGGCAGTCTGTTCTCAGAGTGGACAATCATAATACACGGTGTTATACGGTAGTCTGTTCTCAGAGCGGACCATCATAATACGCGGTGTTATACAGTAGTCTGTTCTCAGAGTGGACCATCATAATACACGGTGTTATACGGTAGTCTGTTCTCAGAGTGGACCATCATTATAGACGGTGTTAAACGGTAGTCTGTTCTCAGAGTGGACCAGCATAATACGCGGTGTTATACAGTAGTCTGTTCTCAGAGTGGACCATCATAATACACGGTGTTATACAGTAGTCTGTTCTCAGAGCGGACCAGCATGATACACGGTGTTATACGGTAGTCTGTTCTCAGAGCGGACCAGCATGATACACGGTGTTATACGGTAGTCTGTTCTCAGAGCGGACCAGCATAATACGCGGTGTTATACAGTAGTCTGTTCTCAGAGTGGACCATCATAATACACGGTGTTATACAGTAGTCTGTTCTCAGAGCGGACCAGCATGATACACGGTGTTATACGGTAGTCTGTTCTCAGAGCGGACCATCATAATACACAGTGTTATACGGTAGTCTGTTCTCAGAGTGGACCATCATAATACACGGTGTTATACAGTAGTCTGTTCTCAGAGCGGACCAGCATGATACACGGTGTTATACGGTAGTCTGTTCTCAGAGAGGACCATCATAATACGCGGTGTTTTACGGTAGTCTGTTCTCAGAGTGGACCAGCATAATACGAGATGTTAAACGGTAGTCTGTTCTCAGAGTGGACCATCATAATACGCGGTTCTACACGGTAGTCTGTTCTCAGAGCGGACCAGCATAATACGCGGTGTTTTACGGTAGTCTGTTCTCAGAGCGGACCAGCATAATACGCTGTGTTATACGGTAGTCTGTTCTCAGAGCGGACCATCATAATACGCGGTGTTATACGGTAGTCTGTTCTCAGAGTGGACCATCATAATACACGGTGTTATACAGTAGTCTGTTCTCAGAGCGGACCAGCATGATACACGGTGTTATACGGTAGTCTGTTCTCAGAGCGGACCATCATAATACGCGGTGTTTTACGGTAGTCTGTTCTCAGAGTGGACCAGCATAATACGAGATGTTAAACGGTAGTCTGTTCTTAGAGTGGACCATCATAATACACGGTGTTATACGGTAGTCTGTTGTCAGAGCGGACAATCATAATACGCGGTTCTACACGGTAGTCTGTTCTCAGAGCGGACCAGCATAATACGCTGTGTTATACGGTAGTCTGTTCTCAGAGCGGACCATCATAATACGCGGTGTTATACGGTAGTCTGTTCTCAGAGTGGACCATCATAATACACGGTGTTATACAGTAGTCTGTTCTCAGAGCGGACCAGCATGATACACGGTGTTATACGGTAGTCTGTTCTCAGAGCGGACCATCATAATACGCGGTGTTTTACGGTAGTCTGTTTTCAGAGTGGACCAGCATAATACGAGATGTTAAACGGTAGTCTGTTCTCAGAGTGGACCATCATAATACGCGGTTCTACACGGTAGTCTGTTCTCAGAGCGGACCAGCATGATACACAGTGTTATACGGTAGTCTGTTCTCAGAGCGGACCATCATAATACAGGTGTTATACGGTAGTCTGTTCTCAGAGTGGACCATCATTATAGACGGTGTTATACGGTAGTCTGTTCTCAGAGCGGACCAGCATAATACGCGATGTTAAACGGTAGTCTGTTGTCAGAGCGGACCATCATAATACGCGGTTCTACACGGTAGTCTGTTCTCAGAGCGGACCAGCATAATACGCTGTGTTATACGGTAGTCTGTTCTCAGAGCGGACCATCATAATACGCGGTGTTATACGGTAGTCTGTTCTCAGAGTGGACCATCATAATACACGGTGTTATACAGTAGTCTGTTCTCAGAGCGGACCAGCATGATACACAGTGTTATACGGTAGTCTGTTCTCAGAGTGGACCATCATAATACGCGGTGTTTTACGGTAGTCTGTTCTCAGAGTGGACCAGCATAATACGAGATGTTAAACGGTAGTCTGTTCTCAGAGTGGACCATCATTATAGACGGTGTTATACGGTAGTCTGTTCTCAGAGTGGACCAGCATAATACGCGGTGTTTTACGGTAGTCTGTTCTCAGAGTGGACCAGCATAATACGCGATGTTAAACGTTAAACGGTAGTCTGTTCTCAGAGTGGACCATCATTATAGACGGTGTTATACGGTAGTCTGTTCTCAGAGTGGACCAGCATAATACACGGTGTTATACGGTAGTCTGTTCTCAGAGTGGACCATCATGATAGACGGTGTTATACAGTAGTCTGTTCTCAGAGCGGACCAGCATGATACACGGTGTTATACAGTAGTCTGTTCTCAGAGTGGACCATCATAATTCGCGGTGCTACACGGTAGTCTGTTCTCAGAGCGGAGCATCATAATACGCGGTGTTATGCGGTAGTCTGTTCTCAGAGTGGACCATCATAATACACGGTGTTATACAGTAGTCTGTTCTCAGAGCAGACCAGCATGATACACGGTGTTATACGGTAGTCTGTTCTCTGAGCGGACCATCATAATACGCGGTGTTTTACGGTAGTCTGTTCTCAGAGCGGACCAGCATAATACGCGATGTTAAACGGTAGTCTGTTCTCAGAGCGGACCATCATAATACACGGTGTTATACGGTAGTCTGTTCTCAGAGCAGACCAGCATAATACGCGGTGCTACACGGTAGTCTGTTTTCAGAGCAGACCATCATAATACAGGTGTTACACGGTAGTCTGTTCTCAGAGCGGACCAGCGTAATACGCGATGTTAAACGGTAGTCTGTTGTCAGAGCGGACCATCATAATACGCGGTGCTACAAGGTAGTCTGTTCTAAGAGCGGACCAGCATAGTACGCGGTGTTATACGGCAGTCTGTTCTCAGAGTGGACAATCATAATACACGGTGTTATACGGTAGTCTGTTCTCAGAGTGGAACATCATAATTCGCGGTGCTACACGGTAGTCTGTTCTCAGAGCGGACCATCATAATACGCGGTGTTATACAGTAGTCTGTTCTCAGAGTGGACCATCATAATACACGGTGTTAATACACGGTTTATACGGTAGTCAGTGTTCTCAGAGTGGACCATCATTATAGACGGTGTTAAACAGTAGTCTGTTCTCAGAGTAGACCAGCATGATACACGGTCAGAGTGGACCAGCATAATACGCGGTGTTATACAGTAGTCTGTTCTCAGAGTGGACCATCATAATACACGGTGTGTAGTCTGTTCTCAGAGCGTGTTATACGGTAGTCTGTTCTCAGAGCGGACCAGCATGATACACGGTGTTATACGGTAGTCTGTTCTCAGAGCGGACCAGCATAATACGCATACATAGTCGTTCTCAGAGTGGACCACCATTATACGGTAGTAGTCTGTTCTCAGAGCGGACCAGCATGATACACGGTGTTATACGGTAGTCTGTTCTCAGAGCGGACCAGCATAATACGCTGTGTTATACGGTAGTCTGTTCTCAGAGCGGACCATCATAATACGCGGTGTTTTACGGTAGTCTGTTTTCAGAGTGGGACCAGCATAATACGAGATGTTAAACGGTAGTCTGTTCTCAGAGTGGACCATCATAATACGCGGTTCTACACGGTAGTCTGTTCTCAGAGCGGACCAGCATGATACACAGTGTTATACGGTAGTCTGTTCTCAGAGCGGACCATCATAATACAGGTGTTATACGGTAGTCTGTTCTCAGAGTGGACCATCATTATAGACGGTGTTATACGGTAGTCTGTTCTCAGAGCGGACCAGCATAATACGCGATGTTAAACGGTAGTCTGTTGTCAGAGCGGACCATCATAATACGCGGTTCTACACGGTAGTCTGTTCTCAGAGCGGACCAGCATAATACGCTGTGTTATACGGTAGTCTGTTCTCAGAGCGGACCATCATAATACGCGGTGTTATACGGTAGTCTGTTCTCAGAGTGGACCATCATAATACACGGTGTTATACAGTAGTCTGTTCTCAGAGCGGACCAGCATGATACACAGTGTTATACGGTAGTCTGTTCTCAGAGTGGACCATCATAATACGCGGTGTTTTACGGTAGTCTGTTCTCAGAGTGGACCAGCATAATACGAGATGTTAAACGGTAGTCTGTTCTCAGAGTGGACCATCATTATAGACGGTGTTATACGGTAGTCTGTTCTCAGAGCGGACCAGCATAATACGCGGTGTTTTACGGTAGTCTGTTCTCAGAGTGGACCAGCATAATACGCGATGTTAAACGGTAGTCTGTTCTCAGAGTGGACCATCATTATAGACGGTGTTATACGGTAGTCTGTTCTCAGAGTGGACCAGCATAATACACGGTGTTATACGGTAGTCTGTTCTCAGAGTGGACCATCATGATAGACGGTGTTATACAGTAGTCTGTTCTCAGAGCGGACCAGCATGATACACGGTGTTATACAGTAGTCTGTTCTCAGAGTGGACCATCATAATTCGCGGTGCTACACGGTAGTCTGTTCTCAGAGCGGAGCATCATAATACGCGGTGTTATGCGGTAGTCTGTTCTCAGAGTGGACCATCATAATACACGGTGTTATACAGTAGTCTGTTCTCAGAGCAGACCAGCATGATACACGGTGTTATACGGTAGTCTG
The DNA here is from genome assembly GCA_034190875.2 of Urechis unicinctus. Classification (NCBI taxonomy): domain Eukaryota; kingdom Metazoa; phylum Annelida; class Polychaeta; order Xenopneusta; family Urechidae; genus Urechis; species Urechis unicinctus. Next base: position 80,474,345 of record CM067350.1, on the reverse strand, counting down.
TTCTCTGAGCGGACCATCATAATACGCGGTGTTTTACGGTAGTCTGTTCTCAGAGCGGACCAGCATAATACGCGATGTTAAACGGTAGTCTGTTCTCAGAGCGGACCATCATAATACACGGTGTTATACGGTAGTCTGTTCTCAGAGCAGACCAGCATAATACGCGGTGCTACACGGTAGTCTGTTTTCAGAGCAGACCATCATAATACAGGTGTTACACGGTAGTCTGTTCTCAGAGCGGACCAGCGTAATACGCGATGTTAAACGGTAGTCTGTTGTCAGAGCGGACCATCATAATACGCGGTGCTACAAGGTAGTCTGTTCTAAGAGCGGACCAGCATAGTACGCGGTGTTATACGGCAGTCTGTTCTCAGAGTGGACAATCATAATACACGGTGTTATACGGTAGTCTGTTCTCAGAGTGGAACATCATAATTCGCGGTGCTACACGGTAGTCTGTTCTCAGAGCGGACCATCATAATACGCGGTGTTATACAGTAGTCTGTTCTCAGAGTGGACCATCATAATACACGGTGTTATACGGTAGTCTGTTCTCAGAGTGGACCATCATTATAGACGGTGTTAAACGGTAGTCTGTTCTCAGAGTGGACCAGCATAATACGCGGTGTTATACAGTAGTCTGTTCTCAGAGTGGACCATCATAATACACGGTGTTATACAGTAGTCTGTTCTCAGAGCGGACCAGCATGATACACGGTGTTATACGGTAGTCTGTTCTCAGAGCGGACCAGCATGATACACGGTGTTATACGGTAGTCTGTTCTCAGAGCGGACCAGCATAATACGCGGTGTTATACAGTAGTCTGTTCTCAGAGTGGACCATCATAATACACGGTGTTATACAGTAGTCTGTTCTCAGAGCGGACCAGCATGATACACGGTGTTATACGGTAGTCTGTTCTCAGAGCGGACCATCATAATACACAGTGTTATACGGTAGTCTGTTCTCAGAGTGGACCATCATAATTCGCGATGCTACACGGTAGTCTGTTCTCAGAGCGGACCATCATAATACGCGGTGTTATACGGTAGTCTGTTCTCAGAGTGGACCATCATAATACACGGTGTTATACAGTAGTCTGTTCTCAGAGTGGACCATCATAATACGCGGTGTTATACGGTAGTCTGTTCTCAGAGTGGACCATCATAATACACGGTGTTATACAGTAGTCTGTTCTCAGAGCGGACCAGCATGATACACGGTGTTATACGGTAGTCTGTTCTCAGAGCGGACCATCATAATACGCGGTGTTTTACGGTAGTCTGTTCTCAGAGTGGACCAGCATAATACGAGATGTTAAACGGTAGTCTGTTCTTAGAGTGGACCATCATAATACACGGTGTTATACGGTAGTCTGTTGTCAGAGCGGACAATCATAATACGCGGTTCTACACGGTAGTCTGTTCTCAGAGCGGACCAGCATAATACGCTGTGTTATACGGTAGTCTGTTCTCAGAGCGGACCATCATAATACGCGGTGTTATACGGTAGTCTGTTCTCAGAGTGGACCATCATAATACACGGTGTTATACAGTAGTCTGTTCTCAGAGCGGACCAGCATGATACACGGTGTTATACGGTAGTCTGTTCTCAGAGCGGACCATCATAATACGCGGTGTTTTACGGTAGTCTGTTTTCAGAGTGGACCAGCATAATACGAGATGTTAAACGGTAGTCTGTTCTCAGAGTGGACCATCATAATACGCGGTTCTACACGGTAGTCTGTTCTCAGAGCGGACCAGCATGATACACAGTGTTATACGGTAGTCTGTTCTCAGAGCGGACCAGCATAATACGCGATGTTAAACGGTAGTCTGTTGTCAGAGCGGACCATCATAATACGCGGTTCTACACGGTAGTCTGTTCTCAGAGCGGACCAGCATAATACGCTGTGTTATACGGTAGTCTGTTCTCAGAGCGGACCATCATAATACGCGGTGTTATACGGTAGTCTGTTCTCAGAGTGGACCATCATAATACACGGTGTTATACAGTAGTCTGTTCTCAGAGCGGACCAGCATGATACACAGTGTTATACGGTAGTCTGTTCTCAGAGTGGACCATCATAATACGCGGTGTTTTACGGTAGTCTGTTCTCAGAGTGGACCAGCATAATACGAGATGTTAAACGGTAGTCTGTTCTCAGAGTGGACCATCATTATAGACGGTGTTATACGGTAGTCTGTTCTCAGAGCGGACCAGCATAATACGCGGTGTTTTACGGTAGTCTGTTCTCAGAGTGGACCAGCATAATACGCGATGTTAAACGGTAGTCTGTTCTCAGAGTGGACCATCATTATAGACGGTGTTATACGGTAGTCTGTTCTCAGAGTGGACCAGCATAATACACGGTGTTATACGGTAGTCTGTTCTCAGAGTGGACCATCATGATAGACGGTGTTATACAGTAGTCTGTTCTCAGAGCGGACCAGCATGATACACGGTGTTATACAGTAGTCTGTTCTCAGAGTGGACCATCATAATTCGCGGTGCTACACGGTAGTCTGTTCTCAGAGCGGAGCATCATAATACGCGGTGTTATGCGGTAGTCTGTTCTCAGAGTGGACCATCATAATACACGGTGTTATACAGTAGTCTGTTCTCAGAGCAGACCAGCATGATACACGGTGTTATACGGTAGTCTGTTCTCTGAGCGGACCATCATAATACGCGGTGTTTTACGGTAGTCTGTTCTCAGAGCGGACCAGCATAATACGCGATGTTAAACGGTAGTCTGTTCTCAGAGCGGACCATCATAATACACGGTGTTATACGGTAGTCTGTTCTCAGAGCAGACCAGCATAATACGCGGTGCTACACGGTAGTCTGTTTTCAGAGCAGACCATCATAATACAGGTGTTACACGGTAGTCTGTTCTCAGAGCGGACCAGCGTAATACGCGATGTTAAACGGTAGTCTGTTGTCAGAGCGGACCATCATAATACGCGGTGCTACAAGGTAGTCTGTTCTAAGAGCGGACCAGCATAGTACGCGGTGTTATACGGCAGTCTGTTCTCAGAGTGGACAATCATAATACACGGTGTTATACGGTAGTCTGTTCTCAGAGTGGAACATCATAATTCGCGGTGCTACACGGTAGTCTGTTCTCAGAGCGGACCATCATAATACGCGGTGTTATACAGTAGTCTGTTCTCAGAGTGGACCATCATAATACACGGTGTTATACGGTAGTCTGTTCTCAGAGTGGACCATCATTATAGACGGTGTTAAACGGTAGTCTGTTCTCAGAGTGGACCAGCATAATACGCGGTGTTATACAGTAGTCTGTTCTCAGAGTGGACCATCATAATACACGGTGTTATACAGTAGTCTGTTCTCAGAGCGGACCAGCATGATACACGGTGTTATACGGTAGTCTGTTCTCAGAGCGGACCAGCATGATACACGGTGTTATACGGTAGTCTGTTCTCAGAGCGGACCAGCATAATACGCGGTGTTATACAGTAGTCTGTTCTCAGAGTGGACCATCATAATACACGGTGTTATACAGTAGTCTGTTCTCAGAGCGGACCAGCATGATACACGGTGTTATACGGTAGTCTGTTCTCAGAGCGGACCAGCATAATACGCTGTGTTATACGGTAGTCTGTTCTCAGAGCGGACCATCATAATACGCGGTGTTTTACGGTAGTCTGTTTTCAGAGTGGACCAGCATAATACGAGATGTTAAACGGTAGTCTGTTCTCAGAGTGGACCATCATAATACGCGGTTCTACACGGTAGTCTGTTCTCAGAGCGGACCAGCCTGATACACAGTGTTATACGGTAGTCTGTTCTCAGAGCGGACCATCATAATACAGGTGTTATACGGTAGTCTGTTCTCAGAGTGGACCATCATTATAGACGGTGTTATACGGTAGTCTGTTCTCAGAGCGGACCAGCATAATACGCGATGTTAAACGGTAGTCTGTTGTCAGAGCGGACCATCATAATACGCGGTTCTACACGGTAGTCTGTTCTCAGAGCGGACCAGCATAATACGCTGTGTTATACGGTAGTCTGTTCTCAGAGCGGACCATCATAATACGCGGTGTTATACGGTAGTCTGTTCTCAGAGTGGACCATCATAATACACGGTGTTATACAGTAGTCTGTTCTCAGAGCGGACCAGCATGATACACAGTGTTATACGGTAGTCTGTTCTCAGAGTGGACCATCATAATACGCGGTGTTTTACGGTAGTCTGTTCTCAGAGTGGACCAGCATTATACGAGATGTTAAACGGTAGTCTGTTCTCAGAGTGGACCATCATTATAGACGGTGTTATACGGTAGTCTGTTCTCAGAGCGGACCAGCATAATACGCGGTGTTTTACGGTAGTCTGTTCTCAGAGTGGACCAGCATAATACGCGATGTTAAACGGTAGTCTGTTCTCAGAGTGGACCATCATTATAGACGGTGTTATACGGTAGTCTGTTCTCAGAGTGGACCAGCATAATACACGGTGTTATACGGTAGTCTGTTCTCAGAGTGGACCATCATGATAGACGGTGTTATACAGTAGTCTGTTCTCAGAGCGGACTAGCATGATACACGGTGTTTATACAGTAGTCTGTTCTCAGAGTGGACCATCATAATTCGCGGTGCTACACGGTAGTCTGTTCTCAGAGCGGAGCATCATAATACGCGGTGTTATGCGGTAGTCTGTTCTCAGAGTGGACCATCATAATACACGGTGTTATACAGTAGTCTGTTCTCAGAGCAGACCAGCATGATACACGGTGTTATACGGTAGTCTGTTCTCTGAGCGGACCATCATAATACGCGGTGTTTTACGGTAGTCTGTTCTCAGAGCGGACCAGCATAATACGCGATGTTAAACGGTAGTCTGTTCTCAGAGCGGACCATCATAATACACGGTGTTATACGGTAGTCTGTTCTCAGAGCAGACCAGCATAATACGCGGTGCTACACGGTAGTCTGTTTTCAGAGCAGACCATCATAATACAGGTGTTACACGGTAGTCTGTTCTCAGAGCGGACCAGCGTAATACGCGATGTTAAACGGTAGTCTGTTGTCAGAGCGGACCATCATAATACGCGGTGCTACAAGGTAGTCTGTTCTAAGAGCGGACCAGCATAGTACGCGGTGTTATACGGCAGTCTGTTCTCAGAGTGGACAATCATAATACACGGTGTTATACGGTAGTCTGTTCTCAGAGTGGAACATCATAATTCGCGGTGCTACACGGTAGTCTGTTCTCAGAGCGGACCATCATAATACGCGGTGTTATACAGTAGTCTGTTCTCAGAGTGGACCATCATAATACACGGTGTTATACGGTAGTCTGTTCTCAGAGTGGACCATCATTATAGACGGTGTTAAACGGTAGTCTGTTCTCAGAGTGGACCAGCATAATACGCGGTGTTATACAGTAGTCTGTTCTCAGAGTGGACCATCATAATACACGGTGTTATACAGTAGTCTGTTCTCAGAGCGGACCAGCATGATACACGGTGTTATACGGTAGTCTGTTCTCAGAGCGGACCAGCATGATACACGGTGTTATACGGTAGTCTGTTCTCAGAGCGGACCAGCATAATACGCGGTGTTATACAGTAGTCTGTTCTCAGAGTGGACCATCATAATACACGGTGTTATACAGTAGTCTGTTCTCAGAGCGGACCAGCATGATACACGGTGTTATACGGTAGTCTGTTCTCAGAGCGGACCATCATAATACACAGTGTTATACGGTAGTCTGTTCTCAGAGTGGACCATCATAATTCGCGATGCTACACGGTAGTCTGTTCTCAGAGCGGACCATCATAATACGCGGTGTTATACGGTAGTCTGTTCTCAGAGTGGACCATCATAATACACGGTGTTATACAGTAGTCTGTTCTCAGAGCGGACCAGCATGATACACAGTGTTATACGGTAGTCTGTTCTCAGAGCGGACCATCATAATACAGGTGTTATACGGTAGTCTGTTCTCAGAGTGGACCATCATTATAGACGGTGTTATACGGTAGTCTGTTCTCAGAGCGGACCAGCATAATACGCGATGTTAAACGGTAGTCTGTTGTCAGAGCGGACCATCATAATACGCGGTTCTACACGGTAGTCTGTTCTCAGAGCGGACCAGCATAATACGCTGTGTTATACGGTAGTCTGTTCTCAGAGCGGACCATCATAATACGCGGTGTTATACGGTAGTCTGTTCTCAGAGTGGACCATCATAATACACGGTGTTATACAGTAGTCTGTTCTCAGAGCGGACCAGCATGATACACAGTGTTATACGGTAGTCTGCTCTCAGAGCGGACCATCATAATACGCGGTGTTTTACGGTAGTCTGTTCTCAGAGTGGACCAGCATAATACGAGATGTTAATCGGTAGTCTGTTCTCAGAGTGGACCATCATTATAGACGGTGTTATACGGTAGTCTGTTCTCAGAGTGGACCATCATAATACACGGTGTTATACGGTAGTCTATTCTCAGAGTGGACCATCATTATACACGGTGGTATACAGTAGTCTGTTCTCAGAGCGGACCAGCATGATACACGGTGTTATACAGTAGTCTGTTCTCAGAGCGGACCATCATAATACGCGGTGTTTTACGGTAGTCTGTTCTCAGAGTGGACCAGTAATACGAGATGTTAAACGGTAGTCTGTTCTCAGAGTGGACCATCATAATAGACGTGTGTTATACGGTAGTCTGTTTCTCAGAGTGGACCATCATAATACACGGTGTTATACGGTAGTCTGTTCTCAGAGTGGACCAGCATAATACACGGTGTTATACAGTAGTCTGTTCTCAGAGCGGACCATCATAATACGCGGTGTTATACAGTAGTCTGTTCTCAGAGTGGACCATCATAATACGCGGTGTTATACAGTAGTCTGTTCTCAGAGTGGACCATCATAATACACGGTGTTATACGGTAGTCTGTTCTCAGAGTGGACCATCATATACACGGTGTTATACGGTAGTCTGTTCTCAGAGCGGACCAGCATAATACGCGTGTTAGTCTGTTCTCAGAGCGGACCATCATAATACGCGGTTCTACACGGTAGTCTGTTCTCAGAGCGGACCAGCATAATACGCTGTGTTATACGGTAGTCTGTTCTCAGAGCGGACCATCATAATACGCGGTGTTATACGGTAGTCTGTTCTCAGAGTGGACCATCATAATACACGGTTATACAGTAGTCTGTTCTCAGAGTGGACCAGCATAATACACGGTGTTATACGGTAGTCTGTTCTCAGAGCGGACCATCATAATACGCGGTGTTTTACGGTAGTCTGTTCTCAGAGTGGACCAGCATAATACGAGATGTTAAACGGTAGTCTGTTCTCAGAGTGGACCATCATAATACGCGGTTCTACACGGTAGTCTGTTCTCAGAGCGGACCAGCATAATACGCGGTGTTTTACGGTAGTCTGTTCTCAGAGTGGACCATCATAATACGCGGTGTTAAACGGTAGTCTGTTCTCAGAGTGGACCATCATAATACGCGGTGTTATACGGTAGTCTGTTCTCTCAGAGTGGACCATCATAATACGCGGTGTTATACGGTAGTCTGTTCTCAGAGTGGACCATCATTATACGTGTTATACGTAGTCTGTTCTCAGAGCGGGACCATCATAATACACGGTGTTATACGGTAGTCTGTTCTCAGAGTGGACCATCATAATACGCGGTGTTATACACGTAGTCTGTTCTCAGAGGACCATCATAATACGCGATGTTATACATAATGTTCTCAGAGCGGACCATCATAATACGCGTGTTATACGGTAGTCTGTTCTCAGAGTATCATAATACTGTGTTATACGGTAGTCTGTTCTCAGAGTGGATACACAGTGTTATACGGTAGTCTGTTCTCAGAGCGGACCATCATAATACACGGGTGTTATACGGTAGTCTGCTTCTCAGAGCGGACCATCATATACGCGGTGTTATACGGTAGTCTGTTCTCAGAGTGGACCATCATAATACGCGGTGTTATACGGTAGTCTGTTCTCAGAGTGGACCATCATATACGAGGTGTTATACGGTAGTCTGTTCTCAGAGTGGACCATCATATACACGGTGTTATACGGTAGTCTGTTCTCAGAGTGGACCATCATTATACACGGTGGTATACGGTAGTCTTTCTCAGAGCGGACCATCATTATACACGGTGTTATACGGTAGTCTGTTCTCAGAGCGGACCATCATAATACGCGGGTGTTTTACGGTAGTCTGTTCTCAGAGTGGACCAGCATAATACGTGTTATACGGTAGTCTGTTCTCAGAGCGGACCATCATAATACGCGGTGTTATACGGTAGTCTGTTCTCAGAGTGGACCATCATAATACGCGGTGTTATACGGTAGTCTGTTCTCAGAGTGGACCATCATTATACGTGTTATACGTAGTCTGTTCTCAGAGCGGACCATCATAATACACGGTGTTATACAGTAGTCTGTTCTCAGAGTGGACCATCATAATACACGGTGTTAATACGGTAGTCTGTTCTCAGAGTGGACCATCATCATAATACACGGTGTTCTCACGGACCATAGTCTGTTCTCAGAGAGCGGACCATCATAATACGCGGTGTTATACGGTAGTCTGTTCTCAGAGCGGACCATCATAATACGCGGTTATATACGGTAGTCTGTTCTCAGAGCGGACCATCATAATACGCGGTGTTATACGGTAGTCTGTTCTCAGAGCGGACCAGTAATACGTTCTCAGGTAGTCTGTTCTCAGAGACCATCATAATACGCGGTGTTATACGGTAGTCTGTTCTCAGAGCGGACCATCATAATACACGGTGTTTTATAGTCTGTTCTCAGAGCGGACCATCATAATACGGTGTTAAACGGTAGTCTGTTCTCAGAGTGGACCATCATAATACGCGGTGTTATACACGTTAGTCTGTTCTCAGAGTGGGACCACAGTCATAATATACGCGGTTTTACGGTAGTCTGTTCTCAGAGTGGACCAGCATAATACGCGGTGTTATACGGTAGTCTGTTCTCAGAGTGGACCATCATAATACGCGGTGTTATACGGTAGTCTGTTCTCAGAGTGGACCATCATAATACACGGTAAACGGTAGTCTGTTCTCAGAGTGGACCATCATTATACGCGGTGTTATACAGTAGTCTGTTCTCAGAGCGGACCATCATAATACACGGTGTTATACGGTAGTCTGTTCTCAGAGCGGACCATCATAATAGACGGTGTTATACGGTAGTCTGTTCTCAGAGCGGACCAGCATAATACGCGATGTTAAACGGTAGTCTGTTCTCAGAGCGGACCATCATAATACGCGGTGTTATACGGTAGTCTGTTCTCAGAGCGGACCATCATAATACGCGGTGTTATAGTCTGTTCTCAGTCTGTTCTCAGAGCGGCGGACCAGCATGATACACGGTGTTATACGGTAGTCTGTTCTCAGAGCGGACCATCATAATACGCGGTGTTTTACGGTAGTCTGTTCTCAGAGTGGACCAGCATAATACGAGATGTTAAACGGTAGTCTGTTCTCAGAGTGGACCATCATAATACGCGGTTCTACACGGTAGTCTGTTCTCAGAGCGGACCAGCATAATACGCGGTGTTTTACGGTAGTCTGTTCTCAGAGTGGACCAGCATAATACGCGATGTTAAACGGTAGTCTGTTCTCAGAGTGGACCATCATTATAGACGGTGTTATACGGTAGTCTGTTCTCAGAGTGGACCAGCATAATACACGGTGTTATACGGTAGTCTGTTCTCAGAGTGGACCATCATGATAGACGGTGTTATACAGTAGTCTGTTCTCAGAGCGGACCAGCATGATACACGGTGTTATACAGTAGTCTGTTCTCAGAGTGGACCATCATAATTCGCGGTGTGCTACACGGTAGTCTGTTCTCAGAGCGGAGCATCATAATACGCGGTGTTATGCGGTAGTCTGTTCTCAGAGTGGACCATCATAATACACGGTGTTATACAGTAGTCTGTTCTCAGAGCAGACCAGCATGATACACGGTGTTATACGGTAGTCTGTTCTCAGAGCGGACCATCATAATACGCGGTGTTGTACGGTAGTCTGTTCTCAGAGCGGACCAGCATAATACGCGATGTTAAACGGTAGTCTGTTCTCAGAGCGGACCATCATAATACACGGTGTTATACGGTAGTCTGTTCTCAGAGCAGACCAGCATAATACGCGGTGCTACACGGTAGTCTGTTTTCAGAGCAGACCATCATAATACAGGTGTTACACGGTAGTCTGTTCTCAGAGCGGACCATCATAATACACGGTGTTATACGGTAGTCTGTTCTCAGAGTGGACCATCATTATAGACGGTGTTAAACGGTAGTCTGTTCTCAGAGCGGACCAGCATAATACGCGGTGCTACAAGGTAGTCTGTTCTCAGAGCGGACCAGCATAATACGCGGTGTTATATGGCAGTCTGTTCTCAGAGTGGACCATCATAATACACGGTGTTATACGGTAGTCTGTTCTCGGAGTAGAACATCATATTTCGCGGTGCTACACGGTAGTCTGTTCTCAGAGCGGACCATCATAATACGCGGTGTTATACGGTAGTCTGTTCTCAGAGTGGACCATCATAATACACGGTGTTATACAGTAGTCTGTTCTCAGAGCGGACCAGCATGATACACGGTGTTATACGGTAGTCTGTTCTCAGAGCGGACCATCATAATACACGGTGTTACACGTAGTCTGTTCTCAGAGTGGACCAGCATTTGCTGAGTAGTCCATCCTGAGGCCTATTCTCGAATATATAGTTTTGTGTGATAGTTACAGTTAAAATGAAATTGATTATTGCTGTAATAAATCGGGAGTTATTCTAGGCTACTTGGTGCCGCACCAGCCGACTGTACGTCAGCTGTCCCAGCGCAGCGGTGGCTAGCCAACGTTTTCTCTGGCCAAAGAAAGTCCCTCCGCCAAAGCGAAGCCAGCTAATAGAAAACCAGGACTAGCCCGCGTATCTACTACATGCACCGAGACTTTCCGCGCGGTTTTATTTCGCCCACACAACGCAAGGTTATCTGCTTGTGCATCATTGCTAGATATCTTTATGCGTTGTCGGCTATGGTGAACAACCCCTCTTAAAGCGTTATCTCACATGTGAAAGACTTTTGTTCACCAAGGAACGATTTCAAGCGAGTTTAACATTGATATTAAGATGGAATGTTTGAGTTTACTGGTTGCATCCTGTAGGTATTATTGCTAAATTTAAAGTCTTTAACGCGATAATCAAGCTTGACCGTTTTCTCTTCTAGAATCTCTACGCATAATCGGATATCTTAAATTTCAGCCCAGACTAGTGGGTCGGGTCTCTGAGTGTGCATGTTATAAAGAACATATTTCTAAGCTCAAATACAGTAAAGCGCGTTCACTTACTATCGGAGTCATCTGTGTGACATTTGCGTACAAAAGAGAAACCTAAATCCATGTCAAGACGGCAAAAGAGAACATGCATTGCTCACAGTGGTAGCTTTGGCAACAGGCTTTATCTCTGCCCTCAGAGGCTTGTATAACTAAAGCGAGGGTTTCCTCACACGAGAATGTCCAGTCGATTGAGGAAGAAAATGGGCACCGTCCTGCGCCTAGCACAGGGTCCTGGATTAAATGAGACCTAGAACACCTTCGTCAGCTGTGGACCAACCAGTTGGAATAAAGTGGAACTAGAACGTACTGATATTTGTATGGATCAGGTGGGACATCCTCTTTGGCATCGGCCTCTCCATCGCGCAAAGCAGTAAGCTTCTCCATGTAGGGAAAGTCGTTTGGTACTACTTCCGGATTTCCATCGCGAGTGGGCAACAGCAGTTTGACATCAGCACAAACGACAACGTAAGCATTTAATCACTGTTCTGCATCAGTTACTGCAGAAGTTCCGCATGAGTAATGGGAGCTGCACTATCCTTTGCACTGATTAATTATGAAGTTTGATCGCAAGTGAATGGAGTGCGGGTGGACAAAAGAACTGAAGCAAACGGCCCGAATGGACATTATTGAAGACACAGATCGCAAATATGATCAGCATTCCCTTCTAAGATGTTTTAATGCTGCCGTTTCCGAGCTCATTGAATGACACACAAATTACGCTCCTCCTTGGTAATTTTTTTGTATACAGTTTCTCATTTTCTTGTTTGTTGCTGAAACTAGGCCTTACTTGCCCTGGTAACTGGTCCGGATGTAATTAATCCGGCTACGAGACTTGAATCAGTCTTTCGACTGAATAGGAAATGGTATTTACCTTTCATGGTGACTATATTTATCTCCCTATATCGAGCTGACACTCAGCTCAGCTCATCAGATGAACTGAGAGCATTACCTCTGAAGCAGTATTGCGGCATGTCAGAGTAGGGAGGTTATAAGTGGAGCGGTATCATGGCGTGAGGTCAATGATAGAGGTCATAAGGGGAGAGCTGTGAAGGCGTGAGGTCAGAGAAGGATGTTCACGAGTGGAGAGGTGTGAGGGCGGGATGTCAGAGATGACAGGTCATAAGTAGAGAGGGGTTGGATCAGGCCAGTGTAACTAAATATAGATGCGATCGCCTTATAATCCAAATTACTTCATTGGATGACGGTGAGCTCATATAACGGCGCGCCTTCTTTTAGCATTCTTATCGTGCACCATTCAGCTAACACAACCCAACCTAGAATCAAAATCCACGCCTGGCAACTCAAAATTCAGCTGCTAGTCAGCACTTCAAATGCTTTTATGTTTAGTCTTTGTTGTCGTCAACAGTCCAGTTACGATTAACCTTAAGAATCAATGCCCTGCTGTGTTTATCATGATACAATGACTGGCCTGTGGTGAATGGCAGGTCAACTTTTCTGGCTTGAATGGGTATGCTTATTTTGCAGTGAGTACATTTGTCATCACACCTGTGAGCAGCCATGCTAAAGCTGCCACAGTGCAAATACAACTACGCCATGTATTGCTCTATCTTTATCTGGTGGGGATTATTTATTGTCAAAATTATTACAGTTTGGCATAGGTAATTGTATTATTCTCTTTGCACCGTATGGTTGCTGTTCTTTCCATTAGATAAAACATACTCGCTCATGGAAAGCACTCAGTTTTCGATGGAAGAGCATAAACAATGATTGCACTACCTCAATACCACCAATACCACCCCACCCCATGGTGCGCCTTGTTTATTATCTATTCTGCAATCCCTATAGATCTGACATCACACTTGACATTACCTCAATACCATAAAACCCCTCTCTTATATATGTAGAACCTTATTGATATGTATATATATACATATATATATATATATATATATATATATATATATATATATATATATATATATATATGTATGTGTGTGTGTGTGTGTGTGTATATAGATATATATATATATATATATATATATATATACATATGATGAATATATATACATATAAGCATATATACAGATATATGTATATATAGCTATGTATATGTAAATATCGCACGCACGATCTCACACTCACATAGTCACGATCTCACATAGTCACTTGCATACTTCCCCACTAAACAACACCTGTTTTACTTTCTACCCATTCTATCCCACTTTATAACACGTGTGTGTCGCCCCCACCTCACCCCAATCCGACGGATTTCTCTTCAAACACCTTGCGTGCTCCAATTCAATTTCATTGTTCGATACTACATAAAAAGCTAGGCTCTTTTATTTCATTTAGTGATCATTTTAATAATTCATGTATGTGTAACATGATCAACTAAACATCCCTATCTACCTTAAACTAATGTCAAGGCCGTTATTTTATTTACGCTATTATAATAGGCTGTTTTTAATATACGGGACCAATCGACAACAAAGTCAGTTCAACGACATATGAAATGACTATAGCTTATATTAAAATAACACTCCAGCTTAAAGGAGGTGAAAAGGTCACTGCGTGAGTGCGTGAGTGAGTGAATGAATAAATGGTTTAGCGGCACACCAACATTAATGTTTTACATAGTGCCTTAAATGATTAATAGATAAGTTTGACCAGAAAAAGACCCAAAATTTCAAACAATTATCCAAAGACAAGTCACCACCAGCCGGTTTGCTGGACTAGGCCATCACAGCCTCTCATCAAGGCTACTTCCGGGCAAAAGTGGTGTGTTGAGGATATGGCCCTCAACTCTTCTCAAACACCTAGATCCAATTACCCAGCAACACGAGTCGCAACCCACGGCCAACACATTGTACCCTATTAGTTGCCTCATATGGCATGCAGAGGAATATGGTTGGCCTATCCTACCCCGATCTGACCGGTGGAGAAAATGTCATTGCCGACCTATATTACTGTCTCTTGCCGAGTATTATTCAGGCAGCTTAACATTTCCATGTGGCGGTCAGTAAATATCCGGATAATTGCCGCCTTTCATTTGTCTAGAAGATGTTTTCACCAAAACCATTTATGTACAGTACATTACTTTTGTTAATATTTCCATCGCACGCTATCATTGACGGTATGCGTAACTACTTTGCTCTTATAAAGAAACATTCTTGTTGTATTCGAGTTGCATTAGAATTTGTGATGATAAATGCAGGAGAAAATACAGTAAAGCAATCTATCGCCACTTTATAATAACAGATGCATAATGCAATATTCACTGCTGCTAGCTTGTCTCACATTGTATTTCATTCTCTATTTCCCTTTAATGCAACTGAGGCCAACTAATTAGCATGTTAACTCAAAGTGCCACAACAACAATGGCAAATCAAGATGAACAAATGGGGTTAACATCAGTTATTTATGTCGCCTATACACGGATTCAATGGTTGACGTCAGAGGAAGCATTGTAAAGGCCATGCAAGAGACCGAGTGAGGTAGCATATAAGCTCATCGACCGTGTTGAATAAGAAATGCTAAGCTTATATGTATGTATGTATGTATGTATGTATGTATGTATGTATGTATGTATGTATGTATGTATGTATGTATGTATGTATGTATGTATGTATGTATGTATGTATGTATGTATGTATGTATGTATGTATGTATGTATGTATGTATGTATGTATGTATGTATCTATGTATCTATGTATCTATGTATCTATGTATGTATCTATGTATCTATGTATCTATGTATCTATGTATCTATGTATGCGTATATGTATGCATGTATTTATGAATGTATGTATACATGCATGCATGTGTGAAAATATGTAAGTATAAAGGCGGGCGAACATCAAATGCCTGTTACGGCCTTATCAAATTAACATGGGATTCTACAGTTCAGTACATACCAGTTTATTTAATTTGACCTCGTCCAATACGGGTAAAACACGCAATAAGATCAATTAAAATTCGTTAATGCTTCACGAGGTCGGCCCACAACCAATAAGTATGCCCCAAGGTCACTTATACCACGAGTAGGTCACAACCAATATGGTCGCTTCCTACTGAATCAAAGAAGCAGCTTCGGTACGGTGCGTCATCTCCTCCAGCTAAATCAAGAGGAAGAGGCCCAAATAAAATGATGGTCGATGTCCCATCTAAAACTTCAATCGCCTGCTAGTTAAACTGGCCACGAACTAAGAGAAATCAGTCAAAATTGGTAATCCTCAAGGCAATGCTGACTTTCCAGGTATTTATTGCTTAAAAACAGCCATCGCTTTATAAATCCCTCTTTAATTCCACATTTTCTATGTGTTGATAGCAGGTTACATCTTGAGGACGGTGCTGGTTGAAAGTTCATATTGAGAGAAAATGTTGCCATGAAACTATACTTCAATATTGCCATAACGAATGCACACCACGTGGTCATCTGATGCCCTTCTGTGTTTATCATGATAAAAAACTGGCCTGTGGTGTGTGGCGAGCCATTGTTCTCTGGCTTGATTAGGTATGCATCATTCGTAGTTCGCATGCAACATTGGAACACTAAAACTTTACTGACTTTCATGAATATTGCGTAGTAGATTCCATGTCCAACTATCAGTATAATCTGCAGCATAAACTATTCGATGTAAATACAGTCTAAGTAAGGCAACATGCCTAACACATGTGAACACCTCCTATGCTTTTTGTATATCTCTAGAAATTCTCGTACTTTGTCAAAACGTGGAATAACTGAAGGAAATTTAGAATTGCTAAAACTTGTCGATTCCAGGTGTATCATTTGCTTAAAGATGAAAGGTTAATCGGATGTGATCAGATTCATATATAACATTCATTGCCCTCATTCTACAGCATATACCGAAACTTCCAATTCAAATTAGTGCGGTAATATTTGATTTGCAGTGGTGCGGTTGCAGGAAAGTCTACTTTCATCTAAACACTTGTATCTAAAGAATATAACATTTTTGTCGTATTAACGTTTCTTTGCTCTTTATATAGATATATATATATATATATATATATATATGTATATATATATATATATATATTTATATATACATATATTTATATATTTATATATATATGTATATATATATATGTATATATAAATATATATATACATATATGTTTATATATATATATGTTTTTAATATATATACATATATATATATATATATATGTTTTAATATATATACATATATATATATTTTTATATATATACATTATCTGTATATGTATATATAAATGCATACATATATATATAGCGATATATATTCACATATACATATATAGAATACATACATATATATATGTAAACATATATATATATATATATATATATATTTATATACATATATATTTATATATATCTATAGATATACATGTATATATATATAAAATATAAATATATGTATATGTATATACATTAGATATTTGCATGTATATATATATAAATTTATATATATATATAAATATACATATTAATATATATATATAGATACTCTATATATATGGATATATATATATATATATATATATATATATCTCTCTCTCTATATATATATACATATCTATATCTATATATATATATATATCTATCTCCTATCTCTATATATATATATATATATATATATATATATATATATATATATGCTTGTGTGTATACATATGAGTGTGTGTGTATATACATATATTTACAAAATGCTTACATCTTATGAATATGTTGTTTCCCTGATCTCGGGGTATCTACCATTTGTAACCGCGAACGGCTTATTGGATTGCCTGGCGCAGGGAAAGCCACTCATTTATCCCTACTGGCATACCGAACAATATATATATAAACCTATACCATTTGTAACCGCGATATATGCTTATTGGATTGCACAACAATTCCTTTTGGCGCAGGGAAAGCCACTTTTATCCCTACTGGCATGCAGTTGATGCAGTGAAGCATGTCTTTCATTTTTTCTGAGTAACCAATGCACGACTGCGGCACACATATTGCCCCCTGGCTGAATGAGTCGGTTTATAGTTGCCTGTGATTTATACCGATATAAGGATGTTCCCCTGGCTGAATGAGTCGGTAATTGATCATGTTCCAAGACAAAGACAAAACTGTTGAGAAAATGATAAATATGTTCCATTTACAAGCGAATACTTTGCAAACATTCGCTTGGATCATCCAATAAATCATAAAAGAGGCTGATTGAATATCACGAATATCTAATATGAAAATAGGAAAACGAATAATCGTCTCTGTTTTTCTGTTCCGTGACGTTACAAAACAAAAAACCGAAAACGGTCTCTTTCTAATTTCCTATTTGAGTAAATCAAAAAGAAAAAAAAAACGATGTAGACATTGATTGAACAGCCTCGCATGTCCAAGATTAACCTGCTTTGTTTTGTTAAACTTGCCACATGACGTATTTGGCAGAATATCTTCTTCATCTACAAACATTAAGAAAATTCATGTCATGTGGTATGAATGGTAAAAACACCGCATCAGCATCTCCATCAGCCGATTTTTTTAACTGGTCCACTCTAAACCAGATCTTAACTAGGCAGCTTTAACTGGCCCACACTAAATCAGAAATTATCTAAGCACTTCTTCGTACTGGCCGACACCATACCGGATCTTAACAATGCGATCATTCTAAATGGCCAGCACTAAGCTTGGTCTTAAGCTGTTAAGTAGGCGCTTTTATTATCTGGCCAATACAAACGCCAAATTTTACGATGCCCTCTTAAGCTGACCCACAAAATCTTAAATAAGCGCTTGGGTAAATTTAGACAAGTTTCAACATGATCGTTCATCCTTTGCTCTTACAATTGGATCATTGATCCAATAAGGTAAAACAAATCACAAAGTAGGTTAAAAAGATATAAAGGATTAGGAAGTTTACAACATGACCTTGACCTTAATTTTAGGTCCAGGTCTGACAAAACCTCGGTTGGTGAATCTCAAAATTTCCACCTTGCAACCTTAAAACTGTGGAAGCTTAATATTATTGTGCAGATAATGATGCAGTCGTTTATTTCGGCTTGGATAATAAGTAACACAGATATAAGCAAGCTCGGACACACGGACGCACATAAGCACCCTCACTCACAGGAAAGATGGGTACAACCATAAGCACACCAATATGCACACCAATATGCACGCGGGCACACACCACACACACACACACACACCACACACACACACACACACACACACACACACACATGAACATGCACGCACACACACACCTTCATGAACATGTAGTGATTAACAGTAGTGATTTGTTGGTACTTTCTCAGCCCCTGAATGACATCACCTGCAGTCTGTTGACGACAGTGGGTGTCCATCAAAATGAATCAGACAAGAAAAGGTCTCGAGAAAGCTGATCTCGCGTTCTATGTTTGATGACGTGCGTGACCGGATGTGTTGACAATTATTACCTCATACTGCCAGTAAAAACACCTGTACGCAGTCGATATGAGCCGCAGGAACAAGGGATTACCAATATGTTACAGCCCTAATGTTCTATGAATTGTAAATTCATCCCATTCTTGTCACCGATATATTGCCACTCAGTCGGGACTGGAATTCCACGGAACAATAGGTGCAAAAGAGCCAGGTAAGACGGATATCACTATTGCGAGGTCACAAATTGTATCCCTTCAGAAATGCCCTATTTTCAGGCCCAGTGTGGCTGTTGGCGCCATATTTCCGTATGCGTCGTGAGGTACGACTGAATTATCACTTTGTAGAAGGGAAATAAAGTATTTGTCCTGTGAAGTTCAGACTGACAGGATACAGCAAGCGCCGTCACACAGTCAGGTAGTTAAGACACGTCAGATTGTTAATTCATGAGGCGTACTTAACATCTACAGCTGATGGGTAATCATTATATGTGATAACTGCTGCGTACTTTTAGTCACCACCACCGCTGTCACTAAATGGCCTTTATGACGCGGTTTACGAGCGCCAATCATCTCCACAGCCGTGCAAAACGCACCCAGAGAGGTGGTCACCTCGAATAACCTGATCCATCTCTCGACCAGCACGAGGCTCGCCATCTGTCTGTGTCTTGCGATGTCAACATTTGTCACGTCATCAACGCGCAGAAATCAACATGGTGTGAAAGCTAAGTGATGATGTGGGTTAAGCCGCGGTTCTCTGCTAATAGCTATGTTGCATTAACTTAACGCTTTCATTGGCGTGCTAAGGCGACTTATGCGCCCTGATTGCCCTTGGTTGATAGAGAGGTTTGTCTGGTAAGGAGCAGTTGCGCTGTAAGTCTTTTGCGATTCAGAAATTGGCAGACAGGATAGAAATCGCCAGAATACATTGTTGAGCAAAACACAACAAGAAAACATGTTCAAAATTCACACGAGGGGCTTGCATTGCCTGTATTATGGATTTAGATTGCGGTGATATTGACTAATCATGTTAACAGTTGAACAGCATTTGACCATAACACCGAAGAGCAACCCGAGGAGGTTGACATGGGAGAAAGATAAGAAGTCCGGCATCATTGGCGGATTGCCGGCTCCAGACCTGAATAAAACATTTCTGAGTCGGGAGCTCCTTTTAGGCGTCGTAAATGACTATTACAATGCTTCAGCTGAAGAGGGCAATTCACCAACCCTCGGCCGCGATTATTCAAAGTTCGAGCTTGTTGGGGGGGGGGATTACGTTTGAGTGACTTATCTTACAACAAAATCTCTTTTTCTCAAAACACTAGCCAATAATAGTGAATGATATAATGATAGTATAATAATAATAAATAATAATAATTGCGATTGATATTCTATCTTTTGTTTTATTAAGCGGTACAATCCGGGACATCTTAAGTTTCTCGGGAATAGTTCCTTACTCAAGGGATTTATTGATTATAATACAAAGAGGAAGGAGAATAGAGTGGGATATTTATTTCCATGTGTTTCAAACATTGAATATCATTTACCGTAGCGGTGGAGACTTTGATAAAAGTAATATTTTGTCACATTTCATGTTCATCAGTGGGAGCGAAGAAAATAGATGTTGTGACATGGTTGGAAAAGTTTTAGGTAAATGTGGCGGTAGGGAACAGGTTTTGAGTGCATGCATTGCCAAGATTGGCAACGTATGAACGAAATGCATTGGCTATTATTTGAGGATCACAGAGTGTGGTGTCGTTTTCCCCAAATGTATCGGTAATATTGGACACGTCATTAGATGTAAATTCCACGATTTTAGAGTTTGCAAAGTTTTGCTGATGATATATCGATGGAGCATAAATATATCATGGTTTTACATTTATTAGGCTTAATGTTTCATTTTGTTTAATATATTTCTGTAACTTGTATATTTGATATGATCTATATATTCTATAGTTTTGTTTAACTGAAGCTTGTACAGCCTATCAAGGGTGTAAGATGATTATAAAATACCTCGAATCATCCAGTGAGACCTGAGTCGGAATTTATATGGTTTGGAAGGGCTGAGCGCTCTGAATTCGGAATGGGCTGGGGGGTCAATCGTAGGAGAATTAGAGTCAATTTTGACCTGTTCTTATAATGACTTGTCATTAAAGGCACGGACTTTGAAATGTACGAGGGACGATTAGATAAATGAATGATGAATAGAAATAGAAACAAAACAGACAAACACATGGTTATGTCAATTAAGATGTCATTTTAACTTCTAGTTGGTCAATCATCAGGTGATCTAACACAATCGCAGCGTGTTTGCCATCCCGCCATATTGCTACCAGTTGCGCAAAGGCTTTGTTACATAGAGCAGTTCCTTACGGGTTTTATCTTGAATGATGCGCTTTTTAATTAACTTTGACCGATTCTGGCGTTACCCAAAACTAATCGTACTGTATTTCTGCTGAAGAATTTCACTATGATGTGACGATTTTTATGAGGTAGCAGCTTGCCTCTTGTTATCATGCTTAAAGCCAAATAACTTGTTGATTTCCTTATTTTTCCGGGATTCAGGCGAAGAGAAGATTGTAGCTTCTATTGCGCTGTTCGTTCGCTTCCTGTATGTCTTGAAGGTCGTTGATTTCCTGCTCCAGCAAAGTAGTCCGAGAATTTAAACGCTGATTATTTCAAATCGTGTATGTCAGTCGAGGAGGAATCGACATTGACCTGCATCAATTAGATTGGTATAAATCTGACAATATCATGGTATATATACAAATTCGAAAAGCTCCTACCCATCCATAGTCACTAAACCTCAATGACCATTCTTAAAGGCGATAACCATCCGTGATGATTTGGGGTTCATTAAGCGGCCATGCAGCAGCTAAAGCTGCAGAGACATTGGAACTACAAGTGAAGACCACCACCAGTCACGACAGATTGCGAGGAGAAACAAGCTTTATGGATGGCGTTCATTACGCCATAGGACATTGTTTCACAGACATAATTAGATGCACTGCCACTCCGAGTGCTTATAGGGCTTGACAAGGCTTTGCCGACCCAGAGTGGTGAGCTGGTTAATCTAGCAACCTACAATCGAAGGGAAGATAAACAAACAGGCAGCCAATATTGCAAGTTTGGAAGACGAAAGAAGCGTGGATATTCCAATTAAGCGACTTTGCAGGGCTTCAGGACCAATGACGTGTCTGTGCTGAGGCTGCGTGAGTAAAACGGAACAGCTGCAGTCCCAGCATCAAGGAGACAACATAATTCTTCTCAAGGACACAACGCTAGCTGAGCTTATCAGCACTATGTGCTCTGAGCAGGGTATCCTATCCGCGATTGGAATGACAATCTCGACCCTGGTACTCAAACAGGCGAGGTGAGGGTAGGGGGCGGGGGATACCTCGACATCGACATCAACCCCAGCTGACAAGGGGTGGAAAAAAACAAAGAGTTGAAAACGCTCTAAGGGGCCTAGTCAGTAATGTAGCAGCTGCCCTCCCAGGGATCATCGGCTCCATCATATCATGGTTGCCGCAAAGATGGCTGGTTGGATGGCAGAACATGTATGGCCCAGAGTTGCGGCGTTTGGGAGAGAGCTCTTCCTGATGCTCCGTGACCTACTAGCCTGCGTAACTCAGCCTATGGCAATTACGCCCATGATTAGGGCGGTGTTTTTATCTATGGCGCAGTTATCTTTTCTATGGGTGCTACGGGTTAGTTGGCAGCTTCTGCTGGGCCCAGTTGCTGCCGCTCGTTTGTGTCAACGCTTCCTTCATAGGACAGTACAGTCACGTTGACATCTGTGTTGATGCCAATTTACTGGTGCTTCCTCACAATACCCAGCGACTTGCTTGGCGCCATGTAGAGTCCGATGCTAAAGACCACCCTGGACCCGGCAAACTTCAAGACGACCTGGTATCAGTTAATTGTAGCTAGAAGAGCAAGATCACTTCCAATCGCATCTTCAACTTTGGGCAAAAACTGCTTCTCGCCGTCAAACGCAGTGCCAGTACCCAAGATTTGGCTTCGAGTTTGTGACTGTGCCCCCAGCTGTCATTGACACGCTCGATGCCGGGCTGAGGGAAACCCTCAGACGTATTGTATTTGCATTCTAGCCAACGTGCTGCTGTAATATCTTTTGACCAACCTTTAAAGCTCTAACAATGTAATGAAATTTATGCAACCACTTCAAACGGCGATGAGACCTGTTATTTCACTCCTAATTGAACTTGGCTGGTAGAATTGTACTCAGTATGAAACAAAAACCGAACCTGACCGCTTTATCCTGAGCTACATTATGAAGCCAAGTCAGTGACTAATACGGCTCAGTCATTTTGGCTTGGGGAGATCAGACAGCTGAAAAGACATCTTGAGAATGAGAGAGACAAACGAGTTGCTCGTTACAAAAATTTCACTGTGGAGTTATAACACTGGACGGTATCGATGGCGCCCTGAGATCGATTAGCTTGAGTATGGGTGTGACAGGTTAGATATTTCGGCCGTACATCGTCACTGCATCAATTGTTATTTCACTTGTGCTGCAATGGGTTGTGGGGTTTTCTCAGGGTCCGTCAAATTCATTAGCCTCGGGCTTTTAGTGTAAGTTGAAAAAGGTCCTAGGTGATAGCTGATTGAATACGATTACCAGCCATTTCTATGGTGCACTGGCCGCTGACAACATATCAGACGACGTATTCCCCCTAATTGATGACGAGGATGCTAAGTATAGTCAGATAAAAAATGAGGCTTTTATCTGTGTTGAAGATGAGTCACCAGAGCACATCCCATTAAGTGTGCTGAAAAATGTAAAACGAATGCCTTGAATGACATATGCTAATAAGTCTCGGGAGGACACAAGGGCCCCAAATTTAACACTCCTGCACCTCACCTCCATTGGTGATTGGGCTGTCTGTTATCCACCTTACATTGCCTACCCCCAGACGTACCTCCTCTATGCAACTAACGTAATAGCTGGAAAGGGTGTTTAGGTGATATAGCAGAGGCACTAGATAGTATATGTATATTGCATAAAGGCCACGGTTAACCCTTACGTAATACACATATACAGAAAGTTCAAAAACATTTAGCTCATCAGACAGAGGTGCCATGCCCAAGTAATGCTGATCATTAAGCTTGCTCACAATTTTCATTCGGGTGCAGGCAAATGTTTCAGTAAGAGTCACAAGTCAACAGTATTGGTAAATTTGATGCAATGCATAGACAGGGATTGCTATTATCTGTTATATGTAGCCATATAATAGTCAATATATAAGCATATGCATCCTTTAAGGCTTTGATTAATACCATTTTAACGTGCTTTTTGTATTGGTTACATAGATGGCTGGCAAGTCCATACAGACACGAAGGTCTATCCTTCCTGGAACAAAACAAATATTCCAGATGTACGCTAGTTTCTGTAAGACCTTCTAAGAACTGCATAGGACACTGTAACTTGCTAATCCAAACTGTCACCAGGGCACCCAATCGAGCCTCGGGAGGAATCTGGTGGACAGCGATGAAGAGAAAGAAACAGACCCTGACTGTGACGTTACTGATGATACCGAGATAGACACTGATAATCCATTGAGTTTGACGAAATATCAGGAAAACATTGTTTATTTGATTGACAAAATCAACTATCCCTTTGTTACCATAGAGGCCATGGTTTTACCAATGAAATTACATATTTTGACATTCTCAGCAAGTTATTTCAATCGGACTTTCATGAGAAGTTTTGCACATTTGTGTGATGACAGATATAATATATAATTGCAAAATATAATTGTAATTCCTCGAGACTTGGCATTGTAAGTTATCAAACTGCTTTGCGTATCCATATTGCTCCAAGCAGTAATACACTTCAATGAAAACTCAAACATAGCTCCAACCGTCACTTATCGAGGTCAGACCCAATGAGAAGTATCCAACCACAAGGCAAGACAGGGCGACTCAGTTGGCAAGCCTGTAAAAGTACCATTACACATCAATCTCAAATGAAACATGAATGCTCTTTTGACATTAATTACTGAGACCTAAATGAGTTTCAAATTCACAAACATTGTTACCCAATGTAATTAAATATTGGCAAACAATATAATTGATTTATACCATGACTATGATAAAATATGAATAACGATGATAGTGTTCAGACTATATACATCAATTCATTGATGAAGCGCTTCAGGTCGACAAAAATACCCTAGCAACAGACTAGCTTAGGTCTTTGGAGCGTAAAGGAATGTCCCATCAACTATCGTATCCCAGTATCAGAAACCTGACAAGGATATTCTTGCAGGTGCTCACAGCTGTCGATTCAACCTAACCAAGGAAGCTTCTTTAGCTCCATTTTATGTATCGTATATATTTGCTGCCCGGGTCAGAGAGAATCCTCGGTCACGGAATGATTCTTGTAGAGTTTTCACCACACAGGCTTGCAGCACATTTTTAGTATCCTCTGCCCAGTCTGAGCCATCCCCAGAATATAAACGGGTGGTAGGCTAGATTTCTGAATTTTCGGAAGCAATATATTGATCAGTTGTGTATGGTTTGACAATAAGTTGTACATTTTGACAAATTGTCATGTGTCAACCATTCTCTCACTTTGTATTTTGATTGCAAATACTGGGGATTGGTTTCGTGTAACTGGTGTTGATATTTATTCATGGCAGTGTGAAAAATTTTGTAGTGTAACAATGTGAGATCTGAATATTTTACGCAGCGTGATTGATGTTCCCTCAGCGATAAATGATATGATTGTTCAACCTCAAATTGTCATTTGTAGTAGCAGTAGTGGATAAATTACTCATTGGTAGACACCTCATCTCCAACAGGCCTATCAGTTTGAATGAGTTGCGAGTTGGACGCTGTCAGTACATATAAGTGCAAAAAGTTTGAAATGAACCTCAGGATGCTCGGTGATGCGTGGCCATTCCTCCATTATAGCCACGACCCTTTCAAAACTTTGGCAGCACATGCATCCTGTGGCTGTGTACATTGGGATGCAGTGTTTACAGCTCACTTAGGTATAGGGAATCAGTAAAGTTTAGACTATCATTGTAATTTTATCTATGTCCAGTACAATGCAATTAAAGTAAAGGGAAATACTTGAAATACTGCATGCAAAAAGTTGTCCACATTATAAAATGTGCTGGGGGTACAAGGACAAAGCCAAATTTACAAGACAAGTACAAGTACTATTAGTAGTAGTGGTTAGGTCTGCCCACAGACAATCATCAACTAACAGAATGCGTCAATTTGTTATATAGCTCATACTATTGACATTGTAAAGGAAAGCTCACCATTCGTGCAGGTCTTCTGTGAGTTCTGCATCTGAAGAGGAGTCCGGGCTCCCGGTTTATGTCTGACTATTTCAACTGCTGCTCATATTGGTTCAAAGCTAATAGCCATAGACATGCGTTCCACCAATGTCATGTAATGGGGCCTCGTCATCGTCATCAGAAGACGACATGGCATGATTTTATGTGGTGTATTCTACAAAAAAAAGGTAGCTTTTTCGCACCCGCTTCCCTATACAAGTATATTGCACCTGCAATCACTGGTAATCACTAAAAAATGCTAAGTCGAGTACTAAAAGGCAGTGACTTGTGATAAAAGGTGCAAAGTCAGACTAGAGATAGTGAAAATGATGGTTACCAAAAATTAGGCAGATGGCACTGTATTTGTCCCACCAGTCCACCATTTACACCAGTCCATTTGACAGGGTATTAAGACAGCCGTCTTCAACACACTGCGTGGCTGGCTTGGAGTTGGTCATGTGTTTTCAATTGGAATAAAGTTCTAAAGCATAACGCATAACGCACCTATCTAATATAGGTCGGCGAAACGAAAATCAAAAACCCAAATGTGCGCTGTTGCTTTAGAGGGCGTGTCTCAAGTGGGCGTTGCGACTTGGTGCGTGTTGAATTTTGCAGTTAAACTGAGTGTTGAGTTAATTATATAATAACAGACGTGGTTTCACTAAATGGAAAGTGTACAGCTTGCACATCGTTTCAAGTATTTACATGGCAAAACTTATAAAAATATTACGACAAATCTTGATCCGAGGTTGGAGCGCACATGTGATAATCACATCTTGACCATGAGAATTTATGTCACTCTACGCAACGTGACCTGTGTTGGTGGTACGGCATGTATCAACTGTCGTTACAGCCAGAGTGATCTCTTTCCGTCATGAAATTATCTCAACCAAACAGTATTACATGGATGTTCATTGCTGCACAATCGAAAACCAAACTGTGTCTGACATTCGTTCCAAAGGCCTCTCACAAGTCCGTTAACAACGTTGATCCTCGCTTTCGCTGACGACTGCCTGCTGTCTTGCTTACAATTCCTAACCATATCCTACTCACCTAAGTGCAAAGCAACGCTGCAATACACTGAACACTGCTGTCCCATAAATTTATTTGTTCAGAACAACACATATTGATAATTTGACCAAGGTAATGAAATACCGAGTGCTTTCTCGTTGCATCGCCCTATTAATGGTAATAGGTAATTAAATATCCGAGTTCTTTTTGTTCGCATCGCCCTATTAATGATAGTAGACGATTGCTCCATGCTCGTATGAAACGTAGTTAATGGCTGCACCACGACATAAGGTAACTCGAAATGTATCAATGCCAACATTGCGCCATTTCCATTAGAATGTTTTTACCATACTCGTCGATTACTTGCACATTTAGCCGCTTGGTGCGCTGTCTTCACTGCATGGGAGGCTCGCCGAGTGATGACGCCTGATTATGTTGTTGGGTTTGTTAAGCAGACAACATGGTATACACGAAAAGCCGATTGACAACGTTAACGAAGAGTTACTAGTCGTTTTGCGTGAGATAATGGTAGCAACATAATGAAACTGATTGTTGTTCCAACGGTATTCTGATGATACACTGCGAGTGCTACGTCGTCAGTTACTGGTCTTTGGCAATTAAGGAGCTAACGTGGTTTCTGAAATAAAGGTATCTAAGGTTTATTATGAAAAACATCACTATAAACTCATACCCGTCTTTCATGACAGCGATCCAATTTAGCCCAGTTGACACCATTTTATTTCGTTTGTTAAGCTGATTCAGGAGCAATGACCTGCCACACTATTGAACTAGGCCTACCACAAGCGTCCTCATTCATTCGATCATCGCATTGACCATTGCTTGCGGCGAAGGCATCAGAAATGTCAAAAGGCGTCATAGCGTCCATAGGTTCATGCCTGGTGAGGTAGATGCCCGATATAAAAGAGCCGCTTTGTATTATATTACCACTGCCTCAGGGTCTCATGATGGGTATGCCTTGTGTGGCTGACTGCTACGTGGTCAGGGACCACAGCTTCAAACATAGAAAATCATTGAAGCTCAACTGGGGCTGCCAAGTCATGACTGATTTACAGCCAACAGCGGTCAATGAGGCAAATTTTCCGTGAGCTTAAATATTGTGTTCGGTGAGAAAAAAGAGTTAATACCTGATAGCCATGCGTCACTAGGTTACTATGGACGTCGGCTGCTGATGCCGCACCGCACTAAGCGACTATTGTCTGTTATGTTCTCGTTACCCCCTAGCGTGCTACCTATGATGTTCTCGTTAGCCCCTAGCATGCTGCCTATGATGTTCTCGTTCCCCCCCTAGCGTGCTGCCTATGATGTTCTCGTTCCCCCTAGCATGCCGCCTATGATGTTTCCGTTACCCCCTTGCATGCTGCCTATGATGTTCTCGTTCCCCCCTAGCGTGCCGCCTATGATGTTCTCGTTAGCCCCTAGCATGCCGCCTATGATGTTCTCGTTACCCCCTAGCATGCTGCCTATGATGTTCTCGTTAGCCCCTAGCATGCTGCCTATGATGTTCTCGTTACCCCCTAGCATGCTGCCTATGATGTTCTCGTTACCCCCTAGCATGCCTCCTATGATGTTCTCGTTACCCCCTAGCATGCCGCCTATGATGTTCTCGTTACCCCCTTAGCATGCCGCCTATGATGTTCTCGTTACCCCCCCTAGCCCCTAGCATGCATGCCTATGATGTTCTCGTTACCCCCTAGATGTTCATGCATGCTGCCTATGATGTTCTCGTTACCCCCTAGCATGCCGCCTACCCCCTAGCATGCTGCCTATGATGTTCTCGTTCCCCCTAGCATGCCCTATGATGTTCTCGTTCCCCCCTTAGCATGCTGCCTATGATGTTCTCGTTACCCCCTTGCATGCTGCCTATGATGTTCTCGTTACCCCCTAGCATGCCGCCTATGATGTTCTCGTTAGCCCCTTGCATGCCGCCTATGATGTTCTCGTTACCCCCCCTAGCCCCCCTATGATGTTCTCGTTCCCCCCTAGCATGCTGCCTATGATGTTCTCGTTACCCCCCCTAGCATGTATGATGTTCGTTACCCCCTAGCATGCTGCCTATGATGTTCTCGTTACCCCCTAGCATGCCGCCTATGATGTTCTCGCCCCCTAGCATGCCGCCTATGATGATGTTCTCGTTACCCCCTAGCATGCTGCCTATGATGTTCTCGTTACCCCCTAGCATGCTGCCTATGATGTTTCGTTACCCCCTAGCATGCCGCCTATGATGTTCTCGTTACCCCCTTGCATGCTGCCTAGGATGTTCTCGTTACCCCCTAGCATGCTGCCTATGATGTTCTCGTTCCCCCCTAGCATGCCACCTATGGTGTTCTCGTTACCCCCTAAAGTGCTGCCGAAACGAAAACGACTAAATTTTATCATAAGTGGAATCTAGATGTGGATCTTTGTCCACTTCTTCAATTAATTTTACCAGGAAGGCATGAGATCTGGGTTGTTATTAGCAACATTCCACCTGAATACCTAATGTTGAATAAAACATTTTTACACGCCCGCATACAAGGGAATATAATACGCACATTCACTGGCGAGTTGTTCCTGTGAATATTCATCTTTGCACTCAAATTGTTGCCGGTTGTTATATTAGCTGCGATGGCAGAATTACAAATTTACAAGATCTTGAGACTTACTCCTGTCATACAGAGGAGATCAATTTATCTGACATAGTAAATTTTATTCTGTGAAGTCATCACATTGGACCAAACGAAATACCACTACAAACCAGGTATTTGCTGGCTGAACTGAGTGGCAGGTTTGGCGCCTGGACTGAGTGGTGTGTTTTGTGACTGGACGGAGGGGTGGGTTTGATGAATGAGTTGAGTGGTGAATTTGACGACTGGATTGAGTTGATGGTTTACGCTGCAAGCCTGGAGGGCCAGGCACTAGCTATATTCTGTATACAATATACGACCACCTCAAATATGGGGTACGGTAAAAAGTGTCTATACAAGAGGTTACTCGTAACTTTTAAGAAATTGTGTTGTATATAATACAACTTTGGTGTTCCCGGTTCATACAGTCAGAGTTAACGACAATCAAGACGCTGTGACAGTCACCGAACTATATATATTAAGCCCCTTTACTTGCTGTTCAGCTCAGATTTCTGGTTTAGGTTGATATATTCTGAAACAGGACCATGCTATATGCTGAAACGTGTAGATTGAATCGGCACAGTGAGTTGCTTTCGACATTGTCATCATGGTAAATTTAAGAGGTGCATAGCGGAATTGGCAAATGCTCTTGACCATTTGCTGAATCCAGCCAACTGTGTATCACCCATAATAGCCTGGTCACGCAAGATTCAATGCATAACAAGAGCGCTTAATGGTGTAGTCCGTATATGTTTGTGCAGCTGTGAAAGGCTAACACAGAGCACTTGATGATGCAGTCAGTACTTATCTTATGCGGCCGTGAAATATTGATACAGAAGGACTGAAGTGGTCATTACCTGTCGTCATGCTTAGTCGAGCAAGATATTGCTATATATATATATATATCTTTTAAAGAATACACATGTGCTTAGGTAACTGTGCGATCACTTTTTGACCTGCTGTATGAAATACGTAGGGCAGACCCAGGTTGTCCCGCCGCGTCTGATACTCGTCAAGGTTTTGTGATAATTGGATAATTTTGCGAGTCTCATGGGACCTACAAGGAGATTACCTGCTGAAGGTATCACGAAGGTCAGGCGCACTTGATCAAATAGTAAGGTGCTGGGTCTGAGAGCAATAAACAGAGTGCCTCACCGACCTTTTATATTTGTTATTTAGCAATAGTGGTAATTATCGGCTGGACATTGTCAATCAAATATGTCTAATCGCATTGTGTTTAATTATGAATAATCATAACGTTGTTCCAGTTGAGCACTACCTAGCACGTCATAACGTCATGACGGGGCAACTTGCAATCCAACATGCCTCGAAGATAAATCGGCCTTTATCCATCATCCCCAAAATATCCATTTTCATCAAAGCGGATCAAATGTTTGCGCATCAAGGGAGCCAGTAGTATGCCTAATAAAGATGGTGTGGCGATGAAGATTGTAATATAGGATCCCAATCACATCCTCATTGAGTAGATACATCGTTGGCTATCATTTATAAAGCTAACATCAGGCCCTCTTTGCTATCAACATACTGTGAGATTCGAAAGACGAATATCCTGACGGTAATGCCATATAACAGACAGTTTGCATAAAAGAGACTGGGTTGGGGTGGGGCTCTTATGGGGTAGATAGAGCCTCAAATGCTATTGCCAGCACCGTTGTCCATTTAGCATGCCGAACTAAAATATCAAACTGTATCACTGGCTCTAATTGCCCAATTGATGAGAAAAATCATATTATTTTCTCTAAATTCCTCTTTGTCTTCACATTTTGTGTTGCACTTATTCGTCACAATTGGTTGATTGGGGCAAGGATATGTTGTTGCAATGGGTTCTGAGCCATGTCGGGGATCCTGGTGACCCTTGGTGATTTGTGACCCGGAAGCATCATGATAACTATGTCCTTGTGTGCAATATTTAGCTACTGAAGACCGAGATAAGCAACCCGCTAGGGGTGAAACCGTTCAGAGTACCGTATTCGCAATATTTGAGTGAGACAGAATGGCTACAGGTTAGATGCCAAGACCCAACCTGACCTCGTACGGAGATGTGTCAATTGCATGCCAGTCAACATATAAACCCAATAGCCCAGCATCCCTAACTGTCACTTTTACCGACCACCTACAGTGATATGCACCATGCTAGATAGTCCAATGTTGGTGGAACAGAACCTTCACCTTGTCACGCAATGAATCATAAACTATAATTTTCAGCCACACTTTGACGCCTCTAACGCCCCTGCAAAGGATTCTTGCGTTTCCTGTATGTGTTACATGAAGGTAACTCTAATGTATACATTAAGCCTGATTGTGATGTCGCTTTGTAATTACGGATTTGTCGCTTATCAACATATCAGCAAATGTGTTTTATTTTTGTATCCTAATTTTTCGAAATTATACAGATGCTCACTTTCCGTTTTGCTGATATATTGAACACATCATTTCCTTGAATGATTGTACGTAAACGAAACGCCCTCAGCTGCTTACAAAACACCTTCATGAATCCGCATAGTTCAGGTAAGAGCATATGGGCCAAGTTAGAATGTTTTGTCCCTAGGCGCTTGGACCAGACAGGAGCGTATTGGTCTTTGGGCATTTTGACCCAATACCTGCCTGAAATGAGACAGAGCAGCGCAGGATGTAATCACCCAGGACGATACTAAAGCGGACGTCTCCTTTATTAACTTCAAACCTCTTATGGGTAAATATTTTAAGAACAAATGGCGGCAGAGGCAAAATGGATGAAGTTTAGCCCCCGATTTAAGAGTTGCCACATAGCTGCAGCGACAGCCGTACAGAGGAGGTTCTTCTTTCCCGTGCTCGTAAACGGCAAACATATATTCAACATATCACCAGTGATACTTATTGGACATACAGATAACATTACAACATTACCATGTAGTGACGACTACCGATAGCCGGCTTAAATTACATCTTCGCCTGTAGATCGTCCCAACAGTTTGCACCAGCACCAGTTCTCCAGTTGTGCTGTCGCCTGGTAATGGTTTACAACAACTACCAGCGCCTAACTGCCACAACACAAAGTCTATATCATTACCAGTTGTTCTGTCGTCTGGTAATGCTTTAAAACAACTACCAGCGCCTACCTGCCACAACACACAGTCTATATCATTTCTTGTTGTGCTGTTGCCTGGTAATGTTGTACAACAACAACCAGCGCCTAACTGCCACAACACAAAGTCTATGTCATTACATGTTGTTCTGTCGCCTGGTAATGCTTTACAACAACTACCAGCGCCTAACTGCCACAACACAAAGTCTATGTCATTACATGTTGTTCTGTCGCCTGGTAATGCTTTACAACAACACCAGCGCCTAACTGCCACAACACAAAGTCTATGTCATTACATGTTGTTCTGTCGCCTGGTAATGCTTTACAACAACTACCAGCGCCTAACTGCCACAACACAAAGTCTATATCATTGTCAGTTGTAAAATGTGATCAAATTCACTGGCAGAATCAATTCTAGTTTATACGACAACACCTTTGCAAATTATTCCAGTGGATTGTAATGTTTGGTTTTTCAACTATTCCCGAGGAATGTTATGCAATTTATTTTAGCATCATTTTGTATATGTTTGAAGCTGAATAATATTTGACGCGTTTTTGCAACATTTATTTTCACAAGCTCATTATTCATAATATATACATTCATATTAATATCTGCCCGAGATATTAAAACATTTGAATCGTCAAATAAATCAGGAATAAAATTGGACCCCATATTAATCCTTGTGGAAGCCCACTATGTCATCATTGTTAACATTCATATTGATATCAGCCCCATATTTAAAGACATTTGAATCATCACGAAATATAATGCATCATACTAGAACGGACACCTTATGCTAATCATTTGTTTTAAATAAAGAAATAGAATTGGACCCCATATTAATCCATGTGGAACCTCACACATTCAAAACTTTGTCATCATTGTTAACAATTTTGGATCTTACTGCTAAAGAATGTTTTAACCATTTTAAGATTGTTCCACTAATACCGCAATGGTGTAGCTTCTTAAGCGTGTCGAATACTTTAAAAAAATACATATACACATGAACTACACTCCCATTATTCCAAGTGAGTATAGAATAAAACAGTAACGTTATCGACAGCAAGATCAGTAGAAGCCATATTGGTGATCATATTTTTCAACCCTATTACACATATATTTTTGAGAACAGTGGTTGGACAGACATCGATAAATAGTTAGAGATCAACACTATGTTGCCTGCACTGCCGTTTTTGAGACCACAGAAGATATTATGTGATTCAGCTAATGAGGGACCTATATACGTAATATGTGAGCTACCACATATAATGAATACACAAGCGGACACACCACCGTTTAGCTAAACATTCAATATATGTGCTATCGGTCTGCGTGTCTTGATGTCGATCTCAGTGGGAAATTACCTCATGTCCAGAAGCCCCAGTTGTGAAAGGTACAATATTGCCCTTCATTACACTGTAGTAAGTAGGCATCTCAACCAGCGGATTTAATAGATTATATAATATTGCTGTTGATTTTGGTTCAGCTTCGCAGTGCTGAGTACTCATGGGACATTTGTACAAAACACATTGCTAGGACGGAATTAAGAAAATCTAGCTTTTCTCCTCGAGTCATGACCCCATGGAATGGTTTACTAGCTAAGATAGAACAGGGCACCTTAACATCAAAGGGTCACCCATCACCATTAGAACTTGCGTGGCTTTCTTTGTAAAGCAAATAAATATGATGCGCTTCATTCCCCAAAGGGCGTCTTACACATGTTATCTGGTAAATTCGTAGGTGAAGGCGCACTCCCGAGATATAGGTTCTGCTCTGGTTGAAATGAATGTTGAACAATTTGATTAATTAATGGTAAACAGCCTTCAATTGCGCAGAATATTGTCTATGTATACTCTCGTATATGGCTCACGTTGGTACGGCTGGTTTTGGTACATTTGTGAATGGCTGGTATGATTACGTGTATGGTACATAAAGCAGAATTAGCAATGCTGCCGTACACTACTGCGATATAAGCCCAATTTGGTCGATAAACATTTTGTTTGCGTCATGCTTAGAGCCGGACGATTTCTTCTTCCACACAATCGTGTTGTATTCGTCCTGTTTGAGTCAGACAATTGATCCCGAATATATACTGGCGTTTAGAAAAATATTTTTAAGAGAACCAGACAGGGTGAGTGCAGTAGACTAAGACTAGAACGGCTGCGGATGCTGAGAGACCATCATCAATTGATCCATTGAAGCCTCAAGTTGCATCTTAACTCTTTGACACTATGAAGCCGCGCTGGGAGGGCTATCAACTATATAACGTCAGTCTGTAAGAAATGAATGTGCGCTCTGTAGCCTGTCACCTATGTGACGTCAATCTTTAAGTTATGAAGGTGCGCTCTGTAGCCTGTCACTTATACGTCTTCATTCTGTAAGGTCAATGGCCATACTGGGTTCGTTGTGTGAATACTTCAATGGTTTTCCTAAAAACAAAAATGGTGAGCGGAAGTCAATATTTGATTGATAAATAGTATAGCATTAAGTCGCATTCCTACCTGGCGACCAATCAGATACGAGGTACAATCATCCCAGAAACTCGCGCTATATATATACATATATATATTTTAATATAAATTTGTATATATATATATATAAATGCATATATATATATATGCATATATATATATATATATATATATAGATATATATATATATATAAATATATATACAGATATATATTTTAAATATATATATTTATATATAAATATATATATATATTTATTTACATGGTATATTTTTTACATTTATATATATATACATGTATATATATAAATATATATATATATATATAAAAAAACATATATATATGTATATATATACATATATATATACATATATATATATACCTATATATATATATCCATATGTATATGTATACAAATATATTTATATATATATATATATACATATATATATATATATATATATATATATATATATATATATATACATATGTATATATATATATGTATATATATATAAACATATATATATTAATATATCTGCATAGTTTGATTACACTGGTAAAATTATATGTTCCGTCCGTTATCGTCGCCATCCACCTCATTCTAGAAATATCGTTATTTGTTAGCTCCGGCCCGCACAGAACCAGATTTGAATAAGGCGCCTGTGTTTAATTTACGACGGGGCGTAGGCAAATCCCAGGCATTGATCTCTGTTTAATGCGTCAAAATGCGTCCATAGATCTAAGTGGGACTATTAACCATACCATTTGCATAATGCAATGTTACTGGCTCTGTAATGACCCCGAATTGTACGTTCCATGTCATGTCTTACAGGATGAGTCGTAAAACGTTTCCTATTGTACTTAATAGGGTTACACAAGATGAATATTTCGCGACCAATGTTGACCATTTGATCATAAATTAAAAGATTGCATGGAACGCAATCAATTACTAAGCACGTCATCTTTGGAGCCTTTAGGAAAGCGTTCAATTGATGTCCTTTCCAACGGTTTGCCAGCGAGCCTGTGTCACATGGTGTCATTGTTAAAGCCACACTCGTGGGTCAGATAGATGGCTCAGGCATGGACGGTAGAGGGTTGTGATGAATGTGCAGAATCATACGCGAGCGGAATAAGAGGAGACGCTCAGTTTTTCAACCTGTGTAAAGTATAGATATGACACGAATATAAAAATCTGTTTCATGCAAAAGAACATTTGTTTGGAGAGAGATCTATTAAAACTAGACGTTTCCATGGTCATATTTTTACGGGCACAACAATATTCAATAGATTAAATGTTGCTATTGATGAGGTATTTTCCCCCACTTTAGCAGTGAAGCCCATGGCGTGGCTAGAGCTCAGAAGATAGAGCTTATCGCCTCAGGGATTTAGGCTATACGGGAGTATCTAATGTATACTGATATATATGCGTGTTTTGCTGTGTTGGGTAACAGAATATTGTTCTCGATAAAGGTATTATTTGCATTCATGCTAAGATAATATATACAATATTGCTGTCATAACGCCTCCAATTCGAATAAGTATTGATGATGTTGTTGATGAAAATGATGATGATGATGATGATGATGATGATGATGGTGATGATGATGATGATGATGATGATGAAAATGATGATGATGATGATGACAATGCAACACAAATGACACATTTAAAGATAAGCCCATAGAAATATATATTTATATATATATATTTATATATTTAAATATATACATATATATATATACATATATATATAAATTTAAATATATATATATAAAAATATATATATGTATATATATTGATATATATGTATTTATATATGTATATATGTTTATATATAGATATAAATATGTATATATATGTATATTTATATATATATAAATATCTTAATGCATACGTATATCTATATATATATATCTATATATGTATATATATATATAGAGAAATATAGAGATATATCCCTCTATATAGAGATATATATATATATAATATATATATATATATAAAAATATATATATATATCTCAGATATATATATATATATCTATATATATATATATATATATATATATCTATATATATATATATATATATATATATATATATATATATATATATATCTATATATATATATATATATATATATATATATATATATATATATACTTTTAATTATACTTTATGTTATCGGGGTTTGTTATTTTGGCCTCTGGAGGATGTTGTTGCATGCATGTGTTCACTTGCTTGTGTTTGTCGTCGCAATTCAGCTATAATGACCTCGATAGCGAATCAAATAGTAATTGCTTCGGAGACGAAACTTGAATCAGTCTTTTGATAGACAAGGTAACGGTATTTACCCTTTATTGTAGAAATGTTTATCATCCTATGTTGCGACAGCTCAGCTTGCAAGACCTGTGCGTATGTAAGGGAACACATGCGCTCTTACAGTTTGGGTCAAATACTTGCAGCTCAATATTGTGAGGCCACGATTATATTGACTGCTTCAACGTTAACCTTGTAATTTCCCACTACTTCTATACAGGATAAAGTCGGTCAGTAAGGTACTCTGCCAATTGCTCATCCATGATGTACGACTTATATATATATAGGTATATATATATACAAATATATATTTATATGCATATATATATACACATATATATGCATATATATATAATCACATATATATATAGGTATATATCATATAAATAAACATATATATATCATATATCAGTAAGATATATATATATACTATATCATTATATATATATACTATATATATACCATTCATATATATATATATATATATATATATGTATACATATATATGTATATATATATACATATATATTTATATATATGTATATATATATCCTGTATATACAAATATATATATATAAATATGTATGTATATATATAAATATGTATGTATATATATATATATATATATTATATATATATCCGATATATATATACCATCACATAGTATATATATATATTATATATATATATATATATATATATATATATATATATATTTATATATAGGAGGTTATTATTTTATTGGATAACGGTAAGTTCATATAACGGCGCGCCTTCTTTTCGCATTCTTATGTGCACCATTCAGCTAACACAACCAGGGACTACCCGTCCATCCCCACCCCAACCCCGTCCAATACGTTATGACCATCTGATTATGATCATCATAACGTACTTCGTTTGCTCTCGCCCGAAAGCCAAATTGCAATTTGTGAACTTCATTCCCTAGCCAACAGCGTAGACCAAAAGTTTATTAGATCGAGGGAAAAGCGATACCGCGAGGCAGACATTTCAGAATGATGCTCCAATCAACCGTGCACAATGTATGCCAGCCGTCTAGTTGTCATTATTCCTACAAACCTAGAACATATCGTGTATCATTTTAGAGAAGGTATAAGATCGACATGGGCTGGGACTTTGTTTTGCGAGGAGGCAAAGCTGGTCGTAACACCATTCACCATCGATAAATATTTTATGCATCATAAAAAGCGTTATCAAACAGAACAGTATTTACTTTGGTCGTAGATGAGCGGCCAGCGTGCTGCGTCGCTTTTTGTCTTTAAATTAGCGGTATAAAAAGGCTTGGAAAATTCTTTGTATCTGGCCTGGGAGGCGCGTGGACGGGCTGGCGGGTGGACGGGTGGACGGGCTATAGGGGGAAATTCCAGCCCGTCCAAATTTACGACTCATTGGACGGGTGTACGGGTCTCTGGCTATGACCTTGAACACAACCCAAGCAACCTAGAATCAAAATCCACGTCTGGCATCCCAACATTCAGCTGCTAGTCAGCACTTCAAATGCTTTTGTGTTTAGTGTTTGTTGTCGTCAACAGTCCAGTTACGCTTAACCTTAAGAATCAATCGAATGGAAACACCCATGCACACACATACGCACGCACACACTCATGTGCATAATTCGCTTAACCCGAGACGAGTATTTGCTTCACTCAAGAAGGCAACAACACAATCACATGGATTCATTGGGTTAGTGTTCGACCAAGAGCGTATGAACACACACTCACTCATCCACATGCACAAACTCACATACGCACACACGCATACACACACGCATACACACGCACACACACGCACATACACAATCCCTCTCATA
>CM067350.1:80429922-80432422 GCA_034190875.2 Urechis unicinctus | reverse complement strand
AACTGTCAAGCTTAGCAATCCGATTCCGCCTAAAAACACTCAAGGTAATGCTGACATTCCCGATATTCATTAAGAAACAGTCAGCGTCTTATATGTGCCCCCTCAATCACATAGAGATACAATGGCTTGCCTGCCCTGAATGGCAGACCAATATTCTCTGTCTTGATTTGGTATGCTTCATTTGTAGTGAGTACATTTGTCATGCCACCTATGAGCAGCCATGCTAAAGCTCATACAGTGCAATTACCCTGCATTGCTCTATCTTTATCCGGTGGGAATTAATTAATGTCAAAATGATTAGTCTGGCATGGGTAAAGTTGTATTATTCCCCTTACAACATATGGTTGCTGTCTTTTTCCATAAGAAAATAAATAATTTCTAAAGCATATACGCCCTGGGAAAGCACTCAGTTTCCGACGGAAGAGCAGAAAAAACCCCAAAACAAAATATATGTATAAAAACACACACACACATATATATATATATATATATATACATATATATATATATATATATATATATATATATATATATATATATATATATATATATATATATATATATATATATATATATATATATTAGGTATATATATAAATGTATATATTTACGAACATATATTTAGGTATATATATATATCAATTTTCCCAATTTATATATACATATGTATATCCACACACATATGTATATATATACAAATAAATATATATTAATATATATATATATATATCTCCGACAGAAGAGCATACATATATATACATATATCTGTATTTAATATATATATTACTTTCAAATATATGCATATATATACATATCTATATATATATATACATATATTTAATATATATATATAAATATATGTAAATATATATATTATATATATATACAAATATATATATAATATGTGTATATATATATATGCATATATATATTGATGCATACATATATATAATATATATCATTTATACATATACTTATATAAAGATATATTTATGTATATTGAAATTATTTTACGTATATATATATATATTATATATGTATATATAAATATATATGTATATGTATACTATGTATGTATGACTATTCATATATATATATTAAACGTACATATATATATGCATATATATATTGATAATACATATATATATATATATATATATATATATATATATATATATATATATATATATGTGTGTATGTGTGTGTACGTGTGTTTATATATAGATACTGAAATGCAAAAGTTGCATTAACTTATCTCTGCATATCCATATGCCTGGATATATATATGCGGTCCATTGCATATATACGACATCCCTCACAGGGTTATTATTAAATCTATGTTTCATGCCCGTATACATATGCTCCTAGATGCATTAACAGGCCTCTGCATACTAGAGGATTTATGTAAATTGTTTTGTGTATGCATCAAAGGGCCTCCTACCTATATATATACATATATTTAGGTATATATAAATGTATATATTTACGAACATATATTTAGGTATATATAAATACAAATTTTCCCATTTATATATACATATGTATATCCACTTACATATGTATATATTCAATTACGTTTAAATATGTAAGTAAATATGTATATATCTCTCTCGCTGAATTTATACATATATGTACATATATGTCTGTATTTAATTATATGTTTACTTTCAAATATATGCATATATATTACATATACACATTATGTATATATATATATATATATATGCATATATGCATATATACATATGCATATATATATATATATATATATATATATATATGTATATATATATATGTATATACATATATATGCATATATATATTGATGCATACATGTATACATATACATATTTACATACATATAATAATGTATATATGTATATAAAGTTATGTATTTATATATATATGTATATATAAATATATATGTATTTATATATATATATGTTATATATATAGGTATATATATGTATATATATATATAGGTATCTATATATCTCTATCTCTATATATATATATATATCTATATATATATATATATATATATATATATGTGTGTGTGTGTGTGTGTGTGTGTGTGTGTTTATATATAGATACTGAAATGCAAAAGTTGCAGTCTTTGCCACTTATCTCTGCACTCCATATGCCTGGATAGACCATATGCGGTCCATTGCATAGATACGACATCCCTCACAGGGTTATTATTCCAATCGCAAATCGTCACCGCCCGTAAGCAACGCTTCCTTCCTACAAACAGGCCTCTGCAACAATAGAGGATTTATTATCTACTTCTGTTGGCTTGTATGGCATCAAAGGGCCTCCTACCTAGCAGTCACATCACCCCATAGCTCAGAGTAGAAACAACAGAAGGCGGTCTTATTACCTATTCAGTTGATCTATCATCGCAGTTTTATAGCATCTCCCTATCATGCATATATAATATAAAAACTCACCACTAATGGATAGAACTGGCTGGCTTATTTGATTGCGCAAACTTCTTTTA
>CM067350.1:80304839-80423111 GCA_034190875.2 Urechis unicinctus | reverse complement strand
ACGGTCATACATCTACCACCAACAAGGTGTGACTGATTCCAGCGCCTCACTATTATATATATATATATATATATATATATATATATATATATATATATATATATATATATATATATATATATATATATATATATATATATATATATATATCTATATATATATACATATATATATATATGTATATATATAAATGTGTGTAAACGTATATGCATATATTAACAATATATATATATATAAATATATATATATATATATAAATATATATATATATATATATATATGTATATATACACACATATATACATAAATATATATATACAATTATATATTGATATATATATATATATAAATATATATATACATATCTATATATATATAAGTATATATTTATATAAATATATGTAAATATCATACAAATATATATATATAAATATGTGTATACATATATACATATATATTCAAATAAATATATATTAATATATACATATATATTCCGACGGAAGGGCATACATATATACAATTATATATTGATACATATATACACACACACACATATATATATATATATATATATATATATATATATATATATATATATATATATATATATATATATATATATATATATATAATATATACATATATGTATGTATCTATATACATATCTATATATATATTTTGTATATTTATATATATATAAATATATGTAAATATATATTTTATATATAAATACAATTATTTATATATAATTATGTGTATACATATGTGCATATATATGCAAATAAACATATTTTAATATAAACATATATATATATATACTTATATAAAGATATATTTTTATAAATATTGACATTATTGTACGCATATATATGAATATTCATATGCATATATATAAATGTATATATGTATATACATATATGTATCTATTTACATGTTGACTTTCATATATATATATATATATATATATATATATATATATATATATATATATATACCTATATACTATATGTATATATATATATATATATATATATATATATATATATATATACATACGCATATGTATACAAAATCTGTTAATAGAGATGTAGATATAACAACATATAGATATATATATACATATAAATATATATATATATATATATATATATATATATATATATATATATATATATATATATATATATATATATATATATATATATATCTATATATATATATATCTATCTCTCTCTCTCTCTCTCTATATCTCTATATATCTCTCTCTCTATATATATCTATATCTCTCTCTCTATATATCTCTCTCTATATATATATATCTCTATATATCTATATATATATATATGGCAGCAATGATGCGAATGAAATATTTACTGATGGCTTTGACATGCCTGCCTCTGTCAATTATAGTCTAGGGCCTCCGGAATGTAGTGGTTCCAGGACAAGTGACCCGACTGAGTGGCTGTTGGTGTGGTTCAATCAGGCTTACAGTTAAGAGTAAACTGTCAAGCTTAGCAATCCGATTCCGCCTAAAAACACTCAAGGTAATGCTGACATTCCCGATATTCATTAAGAAACAGTCAGCGTCTTATATGTGCCCCCCTCAATCACATAGAGATACAATGGCTTGCCTGCCCTGAATGGCAGACCAATATTCTCTGTCTTGATTTGGTATGCTTCATTTGTAGTGAGTACATTTGTCATGCCACCTATGAGCAGCCATGCTAAAGCTCATACAGTGCAATTACCCTGCATTGCTCTATCTTTATCCGGTGGGAATTAATTAATGTCAAAATGATTAGTCTGGCATGGGTAAAGTTGTATTATTCCCCTTACAACATATGGTTGCTGTCTTTTTCCATAAGAAAATAAATAATTTCTAAAGCATATACGCCCTGGGAAAGCACTCAGTTTTTCCGACGGAAGAGCAAAAAAACCCCAAAACAAATATATGTATAAAAAACACACACACACATATATATATATATATATATATATATATATATATATATATATATATATATATATATATATATATATATATATATATATATATATATAATATATATATATATATATATATATATATAGGTGTATATTTATATATATATATATTACGAATGTAAATATATTTAGGTATATATCAAAACAAATTTTAAATATATAAATATGTGTGTCCACTCACATATGTATATATACAATTATTTTAAATATGTAAGTATATACATATATATCTCTCTCGCAGAAGAGCATACATATATGTACATATTATGTCTGTATTTAATTATATGTTTACTATCAAATATATATATATATATACATATACATATATATGTATATATAAATATATATATATAAATATATGTAAATATATATATACATATGCATATATATATATATATATATATATATACATATATACATATATATACAAATAAACATATATTGATATATTCATTTATACATATACTTATATACATATATATTTGTATACATATATTGAAATTATTTTACGTATATATATGAATATTCATATGCATATATATATGTATATATATATATATATATACTATGTATGTATGACTTTCATATATATACATACAAACGTACATATATATATATATATATATATATATAATACATATATATATCCCTATATATATATGTATATATGTATGTATATATGTATATATATATATATATATGATATGTAAAATACGCAGTCTTTGCCACTTATCTATGGTAAAAGATATTAGACCATATGCGGTCCATTATAGATACGATATCCCTCACAGGGTTATTATTCCGTGTATATCGTAAAGATATATATAAATCTATGTTCCTGCATATAGGCCTCTGATCAATAGAGCATTTTAATAT
Organism: Urechis unicinctus; assembly: GCA_034190875.2. Classification (NCBI taxonomy): domain Eukaryota; kingdom Metazoa; phylum Annelida; class Polychaeta; order Xenopneusta; family Urechidae; genus Urechis; species Urechis unicinctus. The sequence continues at coordinate 80,420,231 of CM067350.1, read as the reverse complement.
GTACTTCTGCATACTTATATCATATGTAAATTTATTTGTATTTATACATATATTTGTATATATAAATGTATATATTTACGAACATATATTTAGGTATATATAAATACAAATTTTCCCATTTATATATACATATGTATATCCACTTACATATGTATATATTCAATTACGTTTATATATGTATGTAAATATGTATATATCTCTCTCGCTGAATGTATACATATATGTACATATATGTCTGTATTTAATTATATGTTTACTTTCAAATATATGCATATATATTACATATACACATTATGTATATATATATACATATATATATGCATATATGCATATATACATATGCATATATATATATATATATATATATATATATATATATATATATATGTATATACATATATATGCATATATATATTGATGCATACATGTATACATATACATATTTACATACATATAATTATGTATATATGTATATAAAGTTATGTATTTATATATATATGTATATATAAATATATATGTATTTATATATATATGTATATATATATAGGTAGATATATCTGTATATATCTATATATATATCTATATATATATATATATATATATATATATATACTCTATATATATATATATATATATATATATATATATATATATATATATATGTGTGTGTGTGTGTGTGTGTGTGTGTTTATATATAGATACTGAAATGCAAAAGTTGCAGTCTTTGCCACTTATCTCTGCACTCCATATGCCTGGATAGACCATATGCGGTCCATTGCATAGATACGACATCCCTCACAGGGTTATTATTCCAATCGCAAATCGTCACCGCCCGTAAGCAACGCTTCCTTCCTACAAACAGGCCTCTGCAACAATAGAGGATTTATTATCTACTTCTGTTGGCTTGTATGGCATCAAAGGGCCTCCTACCTAGCAGTCACATCACCCCATAGCTCAGAGTAGAAACAACAGAAGGCGGTCTTATTACCTATTCAGTTGATCTATCATCGCAGTTTTATAGCATCTCCCTATCATGCATATATAATATAAAAACTCACCACTAATGGATAGAACTGACTCGCTTATTTGATTGCGCAAACTTCTTTTACCAAGCATCAGCATGAATGCCGCAAATGTCTAAGGGAAGCTTTGTGATGTAACGTGCCTATTAACACCCCGTAATATGTCATCCATAGCTCAATGATAGCAATCCATTGTCCTTGGATAGCAATCCAGAGTGATTGTAAAGAAAACCATATTGGTATGATTACAATCCATGTTGGATTGATAGCCGTCCATAGGGCCCTTAGTACAATCAAACTGTAATAATGATAAATAGCAAACCCGCTTTCAATAACGAAGGATTAAATGTTGATGTGCGTATAGGCTATCGAGCACCCGAATCAATAGTCAATAACGACAGCATTTTTGTAAGGGTAATTGGATAGAGCTCGATGTCTCTTCTAATTAAAACAATTAACCAAAATGATTACACACTAATTCAATTCAACAGGGCTTATACAGAAAGTTTGATAACCAAAATTATTTCGAATAACTTCATTTACCATTCCAATGTAAATTCAATTGAGTGATGCGGCTTTCAATTTTATCGTTCTGAATGATTCTACCGTGTATTTAATTTAATTGGTTGGTACGGTTTTTTAACCTTATTGAATTTGAATAATCTGCGAGTCCTGCGGCTGAATGCAAGCTCTACCTCAGTCCTTCAAAATCTAGGCTCTAGAGAGCAAATTGCTTAGAACACTCGGCGAATTGTTGCTGCATTAGGTCTGACAAACATGAGAGCACCGCTTTTAATATAATCGCTCCTCAACCGTCGCTGCGATCAAAGATGCAATCACGATTTTGGTAGCAGGTTGTTCTGGACCCACGTGACCCCGTGATCCCGTGACCGTTGAACTGTTGGCGTGTCTGGTAGGGAATCTCCCGTAGAACAATGCAGAGTCGCACCGCGTAGTGCAATGAAAAGTCGCACGGCGAAGCGCAATGTAACGTAACATCGTGTAATACATGCTAAGTCGCACCGCATAGTGCAATGCAAAGTTGCACCTTGCTGTGCAGTGTAAAGTTGCATCACGTAGAACAATCATATACATGCAAATGAGCATTACGTCCAAATTCAGCTATTATAACTTTTTAAATTGCGATGTGTCCTGATTTCAACACGACACATTAATGAATAACTGTTATTGTTCTGTCAAACGAGGACCGACGTTCGAGTTTCACCAAGTAGGCAATATGCGAGAGGCGTGTGCTGTATGACGTAACATACTATGCGACTGTCAGAATTAGCCTTGAATCGACTAGCGCAGCACCTTTTAGCAATAGTGTTGGCGCACATAACGACGGTCCACGCGTAGCCAACGAGAACCTGGTGGGAGTGAAAGGTTATTGTGTGTACGTATCACACAGTGCAACTGATATGCCCCTCCGCTGACAAAAAGTGATATGAATAAGGCAGATGTCGACAATAATCGGAAAGCTACCCCAAACCATCTGGTGTAATAAGGAGACGTTTTTGTCATGGCCGTGCCTCAACCAGGGGATGCTACGACTATTGGCTATAATGGCCGAGCCAAAGAGCGGCTGTTGCTATCGGGCGGAGGCTTTAGTAGGAGACCGAGTATGACACACACAGACAACAAAGTATCAATGGCACTGACAAGAGGAAGGCTTATTCGCTAATGAAATTGCTAAGAGAAAGGCCTATTCAATAATGCCATTTGTAAATGAAAGGCTTATCTACAAATGACACTACCAGCAGGAATGATTATTCAATAATGGCGCTAGCACAAAGAAGGCTGATTCAATAATGACACTGGCAACCGGACGACTAACCCACTCATGAGACAGGTAACCGGAAAGCAGGAAGGCTGATTCACCGATGAATCTATCAGCAGGAAGGTTTTTCCACCAATGAATCTATCAGCAGGAAGGCTTATTCACCAATGAATATGGCAGCACGAAGGATTTTTCACTAATGAATATGACAGCAGAAAGGATTCTTCACTAATAACACCGATAACAGGAAGGCTTATTCTTATCAATGACACGGGAAACAGGAACGCTTCAACAAGCTGTTGATGCTGTATACCCGGGAACATGAATCTAGGCAACAGTTGGGATGGATGAAGTGGAGCTTTAAATAATCAACAAGCTGTTGATGCCGTATACGCGGGAACATGAATCTAGACAACAGTTGGGATGGATGAAGTGGAGGCTTAAATAATTGTCAGCAGGTTGCGCAGTTTTCTGTACTCTTTGAGGCATCTAATGACAGCACCTCAGATGAGGGTGTATGTATGAATGTATGTATGCATGTATGTATGTATGTATGTATGTATGTATGTATGTATGTATGTATGTATGTATGTATGTATGTATGTATGTATGTATGTATGTATGTATGTATGTATGTATGTATGTATATGTATGTATGTATGTATGTATGTATGTATGTATGTATGTATGTATGTATGTATGTATGTATGTATGTATGTATGTATGTATGTATGTATGTATGTATGTATGTATGTATGTATGTATGTATGTATGTATGTATGTATGTATGTATGTATGTATGTATGTATGTATGTATGTATGTATGTATGTATGTATGTATGTCTGTATGTATGTATGTCTGTATGTCTGTATGTATGTATGTATGTGTATGTCTGTATGTATGTATGTATGTCTGTCTGTATGTATGTATGTATGTATGTATGTATGTATGTATGTATGTATGTATGTATGTATGTATGTATGTATGTATGTATGTATGTATGTATATATATATTCGTATTGCATGTATTTATGAATGTAAGTATACATGCATGCATGTGTGGAAATATGTAAGTATACTGGCGGGTGAACATCAAATGCCTGTTACAGACTTATCAAATGAACATGGTCTCGTCTGATACGGGTTAACACACGCCATAAGATCAATCAAAATTCGTTAATGCGCCACGAGGTCGGTTCACAACCAATAAGTATGCCCCAAGGTCACTTATACCATGAGTAGGTCACAACCAATAAGGTCGCTTCCTACTGAATCAAAGAAGTAGCTTCGGTACGGCGTGTCACCTCCTCCAGCTAAATCAAGAGGAAGAGGCACTAGGAAAAATGATGGTAGATGTGCCATCCAACACTTGAATCGCCTGCTAGTCAAGCTGGCCACGAACTAAGAGAAAGCAGTCAATATTGGTAATCCCATCACGACTAAAACCCTCCAGGTAATGCTGACATTCAAGGTATTCATTGCTTAAGAAACAGCGAGCGCTTTATTTGTTCCTCCTTCATTCCACATCTGCTATGTGTTGATAGCAGGGTACATCTTGAGGACGATGCTGGTTGAAAGTTCATATTGAGAGAAAATGTGGCCATGAAATTATGCGTCAACATTGCCATAACGAATGCAAACCACGTGGTCATCTGATGCCCTTCTGTGTTTATCATGATACAAGACTGGCCTATGGTGTATGGCGAACCATTGTTCTCTGGCTTGATTAGGTATGCATCATTCGGAGTTCACATGCAACCTTAAAACATTAATCATAATTTATGCATTACTGACGGTCTTGAATATGGCGTAGTAGATTCCATGTCCAAATATCGGTATAATCTGCCGCAAAAACTATTCGATGTAAATACAGTCTATGTAAGGCAACATGCCTGTAACATGTGAACACCTCCTATGGTGACTGTATATCTCAAGTAAATCTCGTACTTTGCCAAAACAACTGGAGGAAATTTTGAACTGCTGAAACTTGCCGATTCCAGGTGTATCATTTGCTTATAGATGAAAGGTTAATCGGATGTGTTAGGCACGTCAGATTCCTATAAAAACTTTCGTTGCACTCATTCTACAGCATGTACCGAGACCTCAGACGCAAATTAGCGCGGTAATATTTAATTTGTAATGGTACGGTTGCAATGAAAGTCTACACTCGTTCATCTTAACACTTGCAACTCAAGAATATAACGTTCTTGTCGCATAAACTTTTCTTCGGTCTTTTATATATATATATATATATATATATATATATATATATATATATATATATATATATATATATATATATATATAGAGATATATATATATATATATAGAGATATAGAGATATATATATATATATATAGAGATATATATATATATATATATATATATAGAGATATCTAGATATATATATATATTTATATATCTTTGTATATATATAAATATCTCTATATATCTCTACACATCTCTTAGATATATATATATATTTATATATATATATATATCTATTTACATATAAATGTATATATATAAATATCTCCTCTATATATACATATATATATGTATACATTTATATATATACATTTATATATGTATATATATATATGCATTTACATATGTATATATATACATAAATTTATCTATGTTTTTAATATATATACGTATATATATATATATATATATATATATATATAGTTATATATTCACATATACATCTATGAATACATATATTCATAAACATATATATATATATATATATATATATATATATATATATATATATATATATGTGTGTGTGTGTGTGTGTGTGTGTGTGTGTGTGTGTGTGTGTGTGTGTGTGTGTGTGTGTGTGTGTGTGTGTATCCATATATTTACAAATGCTTACATATTTTGAATATGTTGTTCCCTGATACAAGAAGCATACAGTAACCAATGCACGACTGCGGCACACATATTACCCTCTGGCTGAATGAGTTGGTATAGTTGCCTGTGATTTATACCGATATTAGGATGTTCCAAATAATCATTAAGACAAAGCTGTTTGAGAAAATGATAAATATGCTCCATTTACAAGCGAATACTTTGCGAACATTCGCTTGGATCATTCAATAAATCATAAAAGAGGCTGATTGAATATCACGAATTTCTAGTACGAAAATAGGAAAACGGATAATCGTCTCTGTTTTTCTGTTCTGTGACGTTAGAAAACGAAAAACCGAAAAGGCTCTCTATCTTTTGTCCTATTTGATTAAATCAAAATGATAAAACTAACGATGTAGAAGTTGATTGAACAGCCTCGCATGTGCAGGATTAACCATCTTGGTTTTGTAAAACTTGCCACATGACGTATTTGGCAGAATATCTTCTTCAACTACAAACATTAAGAAAATTCATGTCATGTGGTATGAATGGTAAAAAGACCCCAATCAGCATCTCCAATCAGCTGATTGCTTTACAATTGGATCATTTATCCAATCAAGTAAAATAAATCACAAAGTAGGTTAAAAAGATATCAAGGATTAGAAACTTTATAACATGACCTTGGTGGTCAAATTGTGTAGTGTTTGGAGGAGGTGTATTCGAACTGTATGGAAATTAGAGTCCAGAACATGTTCAAAGTATTTACAATTCATTTCGAGAAAATTGCCCCTTAGAAATCAACTGATGTTGCGCTTCGTCAATTTTTTTCATAAGTGCCTGAACAGCCCCAATGTTTTAGTATCCTATGTAAGTAGATGTTGTTTCCATAGCAGAACAATTGTTAGCTATAATGTTCGAACAATAATGCATGCCCTGAACATCAATAATTGTTATTTATTACAGCATAGTGAATGCATTAAGGACTCCAGCTATAAGATTAAGCCACCAGGTAATTCTGAATATGAGAATATTGCCATGCTCATAAAGGAGCTTATTTCTATTAGAGATGGGGATTCATTATCAGTGCTTACCCGACATGGAGCTTAAGCTCTGTTAAAAGAATTGTGTTTATCGTAACTGATTTATTTGTTTATTCGTTCTCGTGTGTTTTTTGCTGTTCTATCAAATAATAATGTTCCTGTCCACCTGCTTTGAGAAAATAAAGATTATAATTATTATTATATAGTAGTATAGAGACTGGGGGTACGAGCACAGCAATCTAATACAGCAACCCAAAACACACACATATACAGGGTGACTCACATGAGTCACCGAACCGCTCGCACCTCCGCCCTATACTATACCATATGAGCCCAGCCCTTCCAGCCCCTATGGTATAGGCCCACACCAGTAGTTAGTCACCATAGAGGTCATTGAGTGACAAATATCTGCGACCGTCGCTGTAAGTTCCATTTTTCACGCGGTTGAGGTCCTGTATAAACTGGGCAACCTTAGCGTGGTTCTTCTCAATAAAGTCGGGATCGGGACGAGCGGTTATCAATCTCATCGTAAAGAGCTTCCAATAGTAGAAAGCCCCCGTCGGCCTCTCTGTGGTCCCACTCGGTCTTTCCAACCAAGGACCGTGATGCTCCTGTTCCAAGCCCAGGCAACTATTAAACCTCCCGTTCGCACTATAGTCGCCGTCTTCAAGCACCTCAATGGACACCCACCCCCAAGCCACCGTCTCCTTATACTTCTTCTGATCCTTGTGATACACCTGGTTATACGCCTCAGCTCTCCCCAGGTCCTCAAAGGAGCACAACCTGAAAACGCAGTCGACCAACACCCCGATGGTCGCCACCCGACTGTGGTGCAACCCCAACAGAACCTGAGGCTTATACATATTCGGAATCACCCTCCCAGGACTCCGAGTGTAGGGGCACTTTATCTCGAGCAGCACAACCTCCTCAGGATGCCCCAGACAGACAGCATCCACTCCAGCCTGCCGGATCGGGAGCACACAAAAGCCATCCGGAGAGTAGGCCGTCGCGCCGCCCTCAATATAGATATTATTTCCGTAGACCTTGGTGTCGTACACCTTCTCCAATACCGCAATTGCAACCTCCTCAAAAGTCGTACCCCAGAGGCAGGGTGCGCTAAAGCGAACACCCTCGTTGCTAGTTTTTTTCTGTCAGCTTCTTGCTATAGCTGCTGAAGTAGTTTTGCCCTATGATAGAGCAGTAGTCACTTCCTCCAACGCAGCCCTTCCTTGTTGTCTCCCACTGGTCCGTATTTTGTTTGACTCCGGTATGATCGTTGCAGAAAGATTTTATCGCCGCCTCCATTATATCTAGCAACCCCCACTCTTCAAATGGACTGTCAGGGTCATACCTTAGCAGGTCTAGGGGGCGATTCTGCCGCTTTCAAACATTTTGCTTTAATGTCACTTTTCATTTGACTATATTTAGTGATCTCGACCGAAACGAGCTTAAACTCATCATCTGAGATATACCCATCTTCAAGCGCCGCCGATATAATGTCAGCAATGGTATTCAATTTGCTCTGAGCGAGAATGCGGATCTGGTCATGCTTTTTCAACTTAATGGTCAGCCGCCGACTGATGAATTTTCCAGCAATTACAAGTAGCCCACAAGCGGCTCCAGTAGCACCCAACACTGTGGCAATAGGAATGGCAACTACTGTAGACATTACACCTGCACCACTTGCGCAAAGACACATACCCACAGCAACTAAAGCAGTGTCTACAGCGTCCACTGAGTTTACTGCACACCTATATTTTTTGTACATAGCACCATATTTTTCAATTTCTTTCTCAAGGTATTGCTTCTTAAGACTGATCTCATTCAGCCGATAGGAGTGCCCCAGACCACATGGAGGAGGCTCCAGATTTAACGGTGCGGTAGTTGGTTATTGTTTCATACTGTCTTTGTATACATAAGTCTATATATCAAGTTCAATTAGGAGTGAAGCTACAGACCAAGTCGCCCCTCTGTTTTGTGTGGTTGTATAAAAGTTAATAACGTTGCCTTGCTTCTAGCTGTAAAGGATGGTCTAAAGTTATTACAACAGCCCGTTGGTTAGCAGGCTTACTTATTCCTACCACTTGATTCGTTCCATTAATAACAGGAACGACTGCTATAGGACCAGTATCAGCACCAACACCCGAAGACAACCCCATACGAATGATCTTGCCATTACATAACATGGAATATCCACAGCTTGAGTCTTGTGAGTCTCGACCCCTAGCCCCATGGCCAAACGACCACTCATATCCTCTGCGAAGAGAACCACTTGCTTTGCCCAAATAGTAATGAGATGTTTCGTTTGGGAGTTTATGTGTTCTCTCAGGTCCCTGCGATGCTGTCTGTGTTGTGCATCAACATACTTTTTATTAGCAGCATCTTTAGGCGATATTGGGTCTCCCAACAGAACGATTTTATTATCTCCCATTTCAAGGTCTCCGTACATATCATCACCTTGTTTACTAACGCGTGAATTGGCTGCGGTAGTTACCAGATCTATTGTGTTTTGGTATGACATTGCTTGTCCTCCAGAGGATGGAAGGCCTATCGTAGGAAGTCCCATGATCATGTTGCCATCCATATTAAGATCCCCTTCCATTGTGTCCCCTACGGCACTTATTTTTTGTGAGTCACCAATAGATACATAGGTCTTTGTGGCATATTCCGAGAGGTCAGCACCATGCACAGTGCTTGCCGGTTTTTGCCTAGGTCCATAAATACTCGTTTTTATTGACATCTTGTAAATTCAAGAACAACGCTAACAGGTAAGTCGTGGTTATCCAATAGCCTTCCTTTATTATCGCATAACTGAACCTTTAACTCATGCACTGTTCCGCTAGTGACACGCTTACAAACAGGATTAGCGATGTGGGCGTAGTGGGCGCACCATCTAGCATGTTGTGCGTGGTGCTGACTTGATTGAGGTGAACATAAATTGTGTTAAAGATGCTAAAGTTGATGGGCCGGTCACCTATGTAAGTACCTGAAGGAATTAATTGCCTACCCTGACCGTCATCAAGACCCAACATTTTTAACACACCGTCTGATATGCGTGCAGCCCCATTATCAGGAATTGTGAGGGTTATAACCCCATTTGCAGCATTAACCTCTAAACCAAGACCTATTGATGTAATCTGCTGCTGAAGAAGGCTGAAAATCCAGAGACCAGGTTTTAATTGGACAGATCCTCCCTCTTCTGAAGTTCTTGACTGCCATTGAATGGTCTCGTTTGATTCGAGATTGTACCAGCCCACAGTATACGTGATTGACCTTAGGCCAACACATAGACCGCTCGCAGTGTTGTCAATAGGATTTTGCAGGGACACAGCGTCGCCGCTTTGAACATTTGACAGAGTGTGATACATAGCACTATGAATAAACAAGCCTTTAGTTTCAATAGAAAAGCTACATATAAAGCGGGCGGGGTGTATCCAGCCTCATATGGTGTGGGAGATAAACTAACCCGACAAACAATTCAAGTTGTTCACAATGGTGGTACATTCACAGCAAAGTTTCCTGATCTATTCAGTAATTATAAGGTGCCACCGGTAACAGCGGACAAAGTAGTAAAAGACTGGTTGACAAATCCAATGCAGTTTTGGCAGAACCAGGTAAACTTTGCAGTGTGGTGTGCAACATCCGGCTGCGGTGTGTCATCCCACGACCACCTCGAGGCTGGGATTCCACTCGTGAAAGCTCTATACACATTTCACCTTTATTACACAGTGCGTCGCCTATTAGCAGAACTGCAAGCGCCTCTACCTCAGGATCATGCCTATAACCCCTATAACAATACATATGACAAGAGGGCATATGAGAGACTCTGCACTAACTTTGGTGTTCAACCAAACACAGACTGGCGCCAGAAGGCAACCGTAGCTAATAGTGGTCTTGGTATCTTATATGCACATGATGCGTATGGTTACGGGAGTGTCGTCAAGGTTGCTGGTCGAAACGTTCGTTATGACCCTACACGGATGGCCTTTGAGGCGGAAAAGGATACAAAGCCAGGTTTTGCTCACGCGAAAAACCTACAATCATTTCAGGAGAGAATGGGTGCTGTTTTACATCTAGCACAGGGACCTGAAGCAGACGAGGCCTGGAGTACCTTCATACTGGACACGTCTGAGGGTTTTACACAAACCGGCGTTGAACGAATTAACGACAGCATCAGGACCTATGTATGGGCCATTCTTGAGGCTCAGGCGCAGACCCGCTCAGAGATACTAGGTGTTGGAACGTCCTTTGATGCTCAAAAGCAATTTCAGGCCAACGTTGAGGATGCCATCAACTCCCCAGTGGATATTCCGTCATCTATCCGACGGTATCAGAACGTCCTCCAGAATGCCTCTTCAAAGGTTGATTATGTGTTTGGAACGGGCCTGTACATGGCTCCGTCTGATATGAGCCTCGCCATTGGAGACGTTGCTGGGTACAACAATCTGATTACCATTGCAACTGAGGAGCAGCAGATAGGCAGCAATGCTGATGTCAACTCGGTTCCGGTTGTTCCGGATAGAGGAAACTTTGACCCTCCGCCAGATACAGATACAGATATGGAACTCCCCTCTCCAGGGCCGGCCCCTATGGACGAGACCGGTCTGCGTGGGGCGCACGAGGATGAGAAAACCGCTCTTATTATAGGCGGAATCGCTTTAGGCTTATCTGTGCTTTGGTTTGCTACGTAGTAAGTCACGGAGTATCAGGAGGATAACTCCCCCCACCGCCACAGCTGCGGCCCATACATGTTCTGCCTTCCAACCAGCCACCTTTGCAGCTGACGTAAGCAGCCATGATACGATGGAGCCAATGATTCCTGGAAGGGCAGCTGCTGCCTTACCGGCTAGGTTATTCAGGACGTTTGCCAAGGAGTTCAGCTGTTTTTTAATCCATTCCTTTAAACCAGGCTTATCAGCTGGTGTCGGCGTTGGTGCCGGGGTTGGACTAGTGCTCCCTCCGCCCGTCAAAGCAACTACCAGGGTCGAGATTGCCAATCCAATCGCAGTTAGTATGGAGGCTATTGTTATACCCTGCTCTCGGAACAGAGTGCGTACACGCTCAGCTAGCGTTGTGTCCTCGTTAAGAAGTCTGTTGATCGTTTCCCTGATGCGGTTAATTTGGGTTCGCAGACGTTCACGTTTACAGAGGCAGCCTCAACACGGACACGCCGCAGGTCCTGCAGCTCTACAAGCTCATTTGCTTGGAATCTCAATGCTCGACTATCACCCCTCCCTTCCTCCTCCAGGCTTGCCATTTTAGCTTCCCGATGTTTTATATTCCTTTCTATCTCAGTTGTCTTAGCTAGGTTGTTGACCAGCTCACCCCTCTGGGTCTGCATAGCCTTATCAAGCCCCATAAGCTCTCTGAGTGGTAGTTCGTTGTCTGTTTGTGTACCTAGGTCTTCTATGGCGTTATGAACGCCCTCTATGAAGCTTGTTTCTTCCACACCACCTTGCTCTGTCATGGCTTCGGGGCTGCTCATTTCTAACTTTGGAAGTGCAGCTTCCGCTTTAGCAGCAGCTTGGTCAACGCCTTGTAGGGCTTTTGCTGCCATTGTGGATAGTTCAGGGGTCACTCAAAGAGCCCGAGCAAGCTGTGTACCACCGTAATCTAGGATACTCCTAGGAGAGAGGAATTTGTTGGGATTGTTCTTCCATGTCAGAAGCTTCCATTCTCGGCCCCACTTAACCCAAAGGTCACCTTGTTGAGACGATCTAAACTCCAGAGTGGCCTGCAGCCCATGCTTAGACACTGCCTTAAACCACCTCGTAACTAAGACTTCAGTTTCTTCTTTGGAACCCACCTGATCTTCTGTTAACCCCGCAGGCATTTCAGTAATAGCCCAAGGTGGAATAGTCGTACTCGACGTATCTAAAGTTTCGTCAATCAGGTTAGTCTCCTCATCATCAAAGTTAGTCTCATTCCTCTCCCATCCCATAGCCCCCTCCTCATCTGCATCGTCAAATGTTGGGTTATCAAACTCCATGTATGTGTGTTAAAGATATAATTGTAATTAAACATTCAACATGACGAGTACTTACGGACGCAAACTAAACCCACACCGCCAGATACGCGAACCGCTCGGGGTAAAGGGCGTGCGACAGTCTGTAGTCGTTACAAACAATCCAAGCACTATTGACCAGAACCAACAACTGCTGGTTCGCTTCCCCAATCTAGGCGCAGACGACGTCATTGTCCCAGGGACAGCACGGCTGGCCTTTACAATCACGCTGACCTCGACTGATGTGCAGCGTTGTGCAAAACCTGGGCCGCGCCGTGGTTAAGAGAATGACAATCAAGATTTCTGGCAATGCGGTCATGTCTATTGATGACAGCGATGTGTACCACTGTTATTACGACTTGTGGCGGACTGCACAGGAGAGACAGGGCCTCCTGTATCAGGGCATTGACACATCAGATGACAGAAACGCAACTAAGATACGAGTGGGGGCAGGAGACAAGGTTGAGACCGAGGAAGAGGACAAGGCGGTAGCCGATGTTTATAGTAACAGGTTCTACGTACCGCTTGATTTTGAACTCCTCGAGAGCCACATGCCATTCTACCAGAGTGCGCTTAGTGACAGACTGGAATACGAGCTCACATTCAACGACTACAACTGCGTGATTCACGCAACAGGCGACACCGCTGCAAGCTACAAAATTGATGGCATCTCGCTGGAGTATGACATGGTTACCCAACCAGAGTTGGCCCGTATGATACGCACCCAGTACACAGGTCGACTTTCGATTCTGTACGACCGTGTGCTTCGTCACAGGAAGCTTGTATACAATAAAAGAGATACACTGTGGAACATCAACCTGAACGTGCCGGCTCGCAGCATGAAGGGCATCCTACTGCTCTTTAAAGACTCATCCAATGTCTCATACGCCAGGAAGACAGAGTCGTTCTACAACCCAAAGATTACAAAAGTTGAGGTGACCATTGAGGGCATCCCAAACCAACTCTATGCCCAAGGCATGCGTGGCTACCAGCAGTGGGATGAGGTGAAGAAGGCCTTTGCAGCAACGAGTAAACGAGACCCCAGTGTAGCAATAGCTGCAAAAGACTTGGCATTGTCAGACGTGTCCCTAGGAGAGTACCTAACCAGTAAGTATGCTCTGTGGCTCGACTTAAGGACGAGTGATGACGACCAGCTGCACGGTAGTGGCAGGGCTGTTGAGAATGCGTCTGAGGGCATCACCATACAGATCACAAAAAAGGCAGAGGTGGCGGGCGCATTGAACGTTTATATGTATATTGTAATGGATGCACAGCTTAATATTAAAGATGGCAGGTTCGTCAGCGCAGTCTACTAAGTTTACATTTCCAGATGGTGCCTGTTCGGCAATTGTTTGTGGGCAGACAGGATGTGGGAAAACCGCATTCATCCTCGACCTACTTGAAGGGCCCTTCTTCGGTGCCTTCGAGCATATTGTAATCCTCTGCCCTACCATACGTTTCAACGAGGCCTATCAGACGCGGTCATGGGTGTGGGATGATTCAGAGGTGTACGTGGTTGATCCAGGGGAGCGGCTCCTCACCCAAAAGTACAACTCTGTGCTGAAGGACTTACTTGAGCAGACTCGCTGGATGGTGCTCTTTCACACCAAGGACCGTGACTCGTTTGAAGACGCCTTACGTGACAATGATGTAATTCCAACAAAAGAGGAACGTGCCACAGTACGCCAACTACTAGCAAAGACCAAGCACGCAAAACTGCTGCTGAAGACTGATCAACCTACTGCATATGCCGTCGATTGAAGTGATATTGGCCTTGATAGCAGCCGCTGCCTCAGTAACCAATTTAGGTTTCTTCATCTGGGTAGTGGTGCAGTATTTTGAAGCTCGAAGGCGCGTACGTATATTCATGGATCCTGATACCATTATTGATAAACTCCTTGAACAGGACACGACTAGCTTAGTGGAGACAAAGTCTGGGGGAGCGGAACCTAGTTGCACCCCTGGTGTAGATATGTCTTCTAAGAGAGATAGGCTTGCTGCCATCATAGCCGGCGGTCAGGCCCGTCAGTACCTTGGTTTGGAGCGCATAACAATTGACCAGGTTGAATCAATGTCTGATGAAGAGATCATAAAGCTGTATATGAGATACGAGGCTCGGCTAGGCGCTAGCATGACGCGCACTCTAGATCAATAATTGCTACAGCTATACTCAGGTATTGCTTGTATGTTTCTACCAATACCATCAGAACGCCAGCCAAGGCTAATTACAGACCTCGAGACGGACCCGTTTGTTGGACACGCGCTAAGCACTGCCACTTGTGAGCTATATCATCGCTATGGTATGTTTTTAGCTCCCTTAACTGCGGCTTTAACAACAGTTAAGCACTCTCAATTTGGAAAAAACATGCACCGAAACAACAGGGGCCCGTGGAGAGGAAGACACCACTTCCTTGCTATAGTATGTATTTAACTCCGCTATAGCATGTGCTTAACTCCGCTATAGCATGTGCTTAGCTACGCTATAACAGGTTCTTACTAAGAGCTGTCAATTGGACAAATAAATTTAGTAAGTAAACATGGAAGAAACAAACACGAATCAAGAGGAGACAACACCGTTGGAGATAACGTCAGTGACAAAAAACGCTAAAGGGGTTGCGGCAGGACGAAAGGGTGCTGCAGCTCGAAAAGCCAATCAAAATAAGCTTCTGAGAGAGCTCCGAGAGGCTAAGGCAGCGCTTACATATGGTAGAGACGAAGCTGTCGAGCCAATATCAACGAGCAAACCTCCGGAAAGGTGGGCATGGCCAACATGGGCTGCACCTTTGGTTGTCGGCGGTGTTGGCGTGTTTGGACTAGCATTGTATTGCTACAGGCACCAGATGGTAGCCTCACACCCTAAACAGGTTGTGGTACAAAAGCCTCCGGACGCTCATTTAAAGGATCCGTTTTATATGGAATAAGATGACAACACCAATTACTGATGGAAAAATGCTCATCAACGCTCTGTACCACGGTGTAGTTGTTTCCGGTATTTCAATAGGTTATGCCAAGCTTGCTAAGATGGCTCTGGGTGGTGGGGTGCCACGTCTTGATTTCACCCCACGGGACCTGGCTATGGTTGTTGCCGATGTATCACTAGCTATGGCCACAAAGGATATGCTAATTAAACAAGGAATCTTAACAGTTGATATACTGAAGTAATGCCACACTCGCGCTACTTGTTGGGGGTGCTCTTGTTAACGCCCTTGCATTCTCTGGGAGCAACTTTTTATTCTCTAAATTACGAGACAGCCAAGTGGACGCGGAACGTAAACGTCATGATATGGCAATCGAGCAGCTTCAATCTGCTCAGGCAGCATGGGCCAAGAAGAGAACTGAGCGTTTAGACTTCATCATTGAGCAACTGCGCCGCCAGGGACATGCCGAGCATACTTTTAGGGATGCGGACGAGGCTATGCATGAGTACTCCCTGATTACGAATAAAACCGTCGACCCGTTGGGCTCTGAGCCGCAGCTTTCAGACTTCTACGAGCCCTCAGATGAACAGAGGGGGCGTGAGGTGGCGTTCATTATACTGGGTATGGCTGCGACTGGGCTGGTTGCATACAGGCTTGCTAAGTAGGTTATTTGGAGCTTCGAGCGTTTACTGTATTTAGATCGTCGCATGCAAAAGATCTACTATAGTCCTAAGGGCTACTGGAAAGGCATAACAGCTATCAAGAAGCTTGCAACAGAAGCGGGGGTTTCTGAGGAAGTTGCAAGGGGGTGGCTAACAAAGCAAGCTATATGGCAAATCTACCTGCCAGTGCCAAAACACATTCCCAGACCAAAGTTTGATGTCCCTGTCCCTAATGAGGTGCACCAAGCCGATCTCTTTTTTCTTCCTCATGATGTTGTGAAGCGCCGCACTTACAAGTATGCCCTAACATTGGTTGATGTGGCCTCGCGCTACAAAGCGGCTGAGCCATTGACTACAAAAGAGGCTAAGGAGGTCGCAGGTGCACTCGAGAGGATATACAAGCGAGGACCGCTGGGGTGGCCTAAACTACTTCAGGTGGACCCCAGACGGGAGTTTATGGGTGCAGCGAATCAGCTGTTAGTAAAACATGGAGTATCAGTCAGACGTGGCCGTGTGAATATCCATCAAGATCAGGGTATAGTGGAACGCTTTAACCGAACCCTGGCTGAGCGACTCTTTGGTCACCAGTATGCCGTAGAGTTAAGGGATACTGGAAAACGATCGACTGAGTGGGTTTCTCGACTGCAGGCTGTAGTCTGCGATAAATAATGAGGTGACCCGCTTGACTGGAAAAAAACCTAAAGATGCTATAAAGGCAAAACGAGTTGCACAAAAGCCATATGCAGTCGTACCAAGGCGCCCTCTGGGGGTCAAAGAGCAAAAGCTTCCCTCTGATGTTGGGGTTCGCTACCTCTACCAGCCTGGTGAGGCAAAGCAAGACCAGCGTCGGCGGGCCACTGACCCTGTGTGGTCACTCAATGTTTACCGGATTGGAAGCTCTGTCACTAAATCTGGTGAGCCTGTACTATACTATTTGCTGGATGGACCTCTCCGTGGCTTTGTAAAGGAGGAGTTGCTTGTGGTGCCGTCCGATACCCAGTTGCCGCCAGACGGTATTATCAATTAGACTAATAGATATCTATATATATAACAATGGTAGGATTTGACAATAAGTGCTCATGGATATTACTCTGGAAGAAAGACCCCTGTAACAGGCCCTGTACGCAAGAGCAAGAGTTTTGTAATTTACACAGATATAAGATAAAACATGGTGTCATTAATCGTCTTTGTACGGGTTGTCAGAAGGCTATAAAAAATAATAAGGTGGGATTGTGTATGGATTGTGGGTTCGATAAAGTCAACCACAGTCTTCTTCGTCAAAAGAAAAAAATTGCTTTACAACGGCCTATAGCTGGGGACACTGACTCGCCAGTCGACGCCACTGAACGGGGATTCCCCACTGTATAAAAATAGAAATCGTGTGGCGCTGTCAACAACATGGTTTGGCGGTCAGGCCTATGTGCGACGAAGCGTGGCACCTTGTCAGAGACGGATGTTTACTGCGTAGGTCAAAGTCCGCTCGCTGAATTGTCATTGCCTTTTGTGTATCAACGAATTCTCTTTTAGACTAATGGAACGGTATAGTAAACATGACTCATAATCATCGGGCACGTGAAGCCCAAAACGATTATGTTTCAATTCACGGTTTTAAGCCTCCTTATCCACGCTCTAAGGTTGCACTCAAAGCACTCCAAGTGCGTAATGAATATGACCGTACATACAAGGAGATGTTGGCTAGATTAAAGGCTGGGGTGGCACGCACCCCTGTCCCCACTGCTGCCCCACACAGACCAGTCCCTGCCCCATGCAGACCTGTCCCTGCCCCACGCATCCCCACAACCCAGTCCCCAGTCCCCACAGCGCGTCTTGCCTTCAAGAAGACTAAGTGGGCTGTTAAAAACTATTTGCGTGGATGGGTGGTGAACGTTCCTGAGTCTCACCCCCTTAGCTCTGACCAAGCACGCCGATGATGACAGCACTGAGTATTTTGAGCCTGTGTTGCGTAATAAGCAGCAGGTGGTTCACTCCTCAGAAGACATGGATGTTGCGTTGGACCAGAGTGTTGTTAATATCCAAGAGCGGTTGGAGAAGTGGACCAACCAAGGTTTTGGCTGGGAGTTTGAGGCGGTCACAACTCTGTGGATTGATATTGCCAACTACCAACCGTTGAAGGGTGGCTCCTACCTGCGACTTCTGGCTGCGCTGGCGGCTAAGCAGGCCATCATAAATGTAAAGAACTGGGACGACTTCTGCATTCTATGGGCTGTTGTAGCCGCTCTGCACCCGGTAGCCAAGAACCCACAGCGACCATCAAAATATAACATTCAGTGGCTGTTAGATCTGCTGGAGGGTGCAGGTGTAGAATATCTTACACCGGTGTCGCATGTTGAGAAGATAGAAAAGCATGCTAACCTAGCCTTGAACGTTTTTGGCTGGGATGGGAAGACCACTATCGTACACCGCATCAGTAAGCACTCTGGTACCCGTATAAACCTCATGCTGATTGAGAAGGACGGCAAGTTTTATTACACGCAAATCAAAGACCTGAACCGCTTGCTGTATGACCAGACGAAACATAATGAGCGCAAGTTCTTCTGTGAGCTATGTCTGCATGGATATACCTCAGAGGGTCTGCTCCTGGCGCATACGCCTGAGTGTATGGGAATAGGGCAAACTGCTGTGCGAGTGGATATGCCTGAGGAAGGGAAGAACATATTATCCTTCAAGAACTGGCAGAAACAGCTTGCTGCACCCTACGTTATCTATGCTGACTTTGAGGCGCTCACAGTGAAGCTTCCGGGTCCTGCGCTTAATCCTGGTAAGAGCAACACGCAGAGAACGCAGGAACACCAAGGATGCGGCTACGGCTATGTGGTTGTTCGTTGTGACGGTAAGACCGAACCCCCTGTGGTTTACAGAGGAAGCAATACTGTGGAGAAGTTCTTACAGGCTCTGCAGCAGGAGGAGCAAAAGATCAAAGCAGTTCTGTCCAAGCCTGTCCCTGTACGTATGACTCGGGAGGATAGAAGGACACATAAGGCAGCAACTCACTGTCATGTGTGCAAGAAAAAACTGGGCTGTGACTCTGTTCGCGATCACTGCCATATAACAGGCTTGTACAGAGGGCCAGCCCATAACGTGTGTAACCTGAAACTTCGGCTGAGTCCCAAGACAACACCCATCCCTGTGGTGTTCCATAACCTGCGGGGCTACGACTCCCATCTCTTGATGCAGGGTATAAGCAAAGTGGAGGGGAACATCAACTGTATCCCCAACAACATGGAGAAATATATCTCCCTGTCGTTTGGACAGTTGCGCTTCATTGACAGCGCACAGTTTCTCCTGGCCTCGCTTGATAAGCTGGTGTCTGCTAACAACCCAGATGCCTTTGCTGTGAAGGCGGAATATGAGCCAGACCAGATGAGGCGGCGGTTGCTGTTGCGTAAGGGAGTCTTCCCCTATGAGTTCATGGACAGCTGGAATAAGTTTGATTCCCCTCTGCCGCCAATCCGGGAGTTCTACAGCAAGCTCTCTGAGGAGGGTATATCTACTGTAGACTATACCCATGCACAAAAGGTCTGGAGCGTGTTCGGATGTAAGAACATGGGTGAATACCATGACCTTACCTGCGGACAGATGTACTGCTCCTGGCAGATGTGTTTGAGGTGTTCCGCAAGACCTGTCTTAAGCAGTACGGGTTGGATCCGGCCCACTACTATACCAGCCCCGGTTTGTCATGGGATGCTTTGCTTAAGAGCACAGGCTTGGAACTCGAGCTACTCACCGACTATGACAAGCACCTGTTCATTGAGAAAGGTCTACGCGGCGGTATAAGCATGGTGTCGCGCCGCCACGCTAAGGCCAATAACCCGCTCGTGGATGACTTTGACCAGGATAAACCAACGAGCTACATCCAGTACCTTGATGCTAACAATTTGTATGGGTGGGCTATGAGTCAGCCTTTGCCAACTGCGGGTATTGAGTGGGTGACTCGGCCGTAGGATCTACAGATACAGGACCACCCAGATGATGCTGAGACTGGATACATACTTGAGGTTGACTTGGAGTATCCTACTGCACTTCATGACGAGCACAACGACTACCCGCTGGCTCCGGAGCGGCTTCTTGTAGAGAACGACTGGTTGTCTATCTATCAGAAGAACCTCCTGGGTGAGTTGGGTGGCACCCTGGGCGAGGTTGAAAAGCTGGTGCCAAACCTGCGGAATAAGGAGAAGTATGTGGTGTACTACAGGAACCTCAAGCTGTATCTGTCTTTGGGGATGAGACTTACCAAGATCCATCGAGCACTTGTCTTTGACCAGAGCCCCTGGATGGAGCCTTACATTCGGATGAATACGGATCTGCGTAAGGTGGCCACCAGCGACTTTGAGATGGACCTGTATAAGCTTATGAACAACTCTGTGTTCGGTAAGACTATGGAGAACCTCCGCAGACGGGTCAATATCAAGATTGTGCGATCTACGGAAGAAGAAAGAATGCGTAGGCTTATTGCAAGTCCTGCCTACGCGCGTCATCAGGTGTTTGATAATGACCTTGCCGCTCTGCACATGCACAAGACTCACCTGGTACTGAACCGCCCGGTGTATGTGGGAATGTGTATACTCGACCTCTCCAAACACCTGATGTACGACTTCTATTATAATACCATGAAGCCCAGATACGGCAAGAACCTTGGCTTGTTGTACACAGATACGGATTCGCTGCTAATGGAGATACGCACGCCTGACGTGTATGCTGACATGAAGGAAGATGTCCATCTCTTTGACACCAGCAACTTTCATCCCTCCCGTAGTCTCTACAGCAGTGTGAACAATATGGTTCTGGGGAAGATGAAGGATGAGTGTGCCGGCGTGCCCATCGAGGAGTATGTTGGTCTGCGCCCTAAGATGTACTTGATCTTGATGTCGAGTCGGGATGAGATCAAAAAAGCAAAAGGTGTGAAGAAGGTGGTGGTGAAGAAGCATCTACGACACGCTCAGCACGTGGAGTCACTGTTCGCCCAAAAACAGTTTCACCACGGAATGAACATGCTCAGGAGTGACTGCCATAAAATATATGGGCTCCACGTTAACAAGGTGTCTCTCTCCCCATTTGACTCAAAGCGGTGGATAGCTCCAGGTGGTGTAGACACTCTGGCCTATGGGCACGCGTCGTTATGTTGAACATATGAGGGCTGAGGTATAGAATGAGCACCGATGAACATATGGGGGTGGCCAAGCTGCAGGCAGACGTGGAACATATATGGGAGGAGAAGGTGGACCTTGAGATTGAGGTGAGGGATTTGGAATCAAAGTATGAGGACCTTTTGGAGCGCGTGAGTCGTTTAGAAGAGCTTATTCCTCAGGGTCCTGGTGTAGAGGAGAAGGTGAGGGAATTGGAATCGAAATATGAGGACCTTTTGGAGCGCATTAGTCGTTTAGAAGAGCTTATTCCTCAGGGTCCTGTTGTAGATGGTTGACATTGCTGTCGCCCTATTTAGTGGGCCTATACCATAGGGGCTGGAAGGGCTGGGCTCATATGGTATAGTATAGGGCGGAGGTGCGAGCGGTTCGGTGACTCGCAGATATTTATCACTCAATGACCTGTATGGTGACTAACTACTGGTGTGGGCCTATACCATAGGGGCTGGAAGGGCTGGGCTCATATGGTATAGTATAGGGCAGAGGTGCGAGCGGTTCGGTGACTCATGTGAGTCACCCTGTATATGTGTGTGTTCTGGGTTGCTGTATTAGATTGCTGTGCTCGTACCCCCAGTCTCTATACTACTTATATTATTAATTATAGGTCAAGGTCTAGACAAAACCTCTCGTTTCAGTGCCTCATTGATGCCGACCATTTACAAAAAGAATTCGATAGTGACTGACCAAAATAATATGGCGTATGCTAATTCGCCGAGATAATAATCTTCTCGGTTGGTAAGTCTCAACAAAATTACCACCTTGCAATCGTAAAACTGCCGAAGATTAATATTATTGTGCAGATAATGATGCAGTCAAACAAATGTTTATTTCCCCGTGGATAATGAATAGCACAGATGCAAGCACGCTCGGACGCACGTAAGCACCCTCATTCACAGGAAAGATGGGTACAACTACAAGCACAGCAATATGCACACGGGCACCCACGTCTGCAATCTCTCTCTCTCTCACACATATACATATACATGCACGCATTACCTTTAACCTTAGTGATTTGTTGGTGCTTTCTTAGCCCCTGCATAACATCACCGGCATCTGTTGACGACAGTGGGTCTCCATCTAAATGAATCAGACAAGAAGAAGTCTGGAGACCGCGGATCTCGCGCTCTGTGCTTGATGGCGTACGTGACCGGATGTGTTGACAATTACCTCATACTGCCAGTTAAAGCACCTGTACGCAGTCGATATGAGCTGCAGGAACAAGGAATCATCATTAATAGGTTACAGCCCCAGTGTTTCTATGAATTGTAAATTCATCCCATTCTTGTCACCGATAAATTGCCACTCAGTCCGGACTAGAATTCAACGGAACAACAGGTGCAAAAGAGCCAGGTAAGACGGATATCACTATTGTGACGTCACAAATTGCATCCCTACAGAAACGCCCTGTTTTCAGGCCCAGTGTGGCTGTTGGCGCTCTATTTCCGTATGCGAAGTGAGGTACGACTGGATTATCACTTTGTAGAAGGGAAATAAAGTATTTGTCCTGTGAAGTTCAAGAATGACAGGATACACCCAGAGAGGCAGTCACCTCGAATAACCTGAGCCATCTCTCGACCAGCACCAGGCTCGCCATCTGTCTGTGTCTTGCGACGTCACCACTTTGCAAAAAGATGCAAGTCACGTCATCAACGCGCAGAAATCAACAGGATATGAAAGCTAAGTGATGATGTGGGTTAAGCCGCGCTTCTCTGCTAATAGCTATGTTGCATTTACTAAACGCTCTCATTGGCGTGCTAAGGCGACGCATGCGCCCTTATTGTTCTTGATTGATAAAGAGGTTTTTCTGGTAAGGAGTAGTTACGCTGTTAGTCTTTTGCGATTCAGAAATTGGCAGTCAGGATAGAAATCGCAAAGAATACATTGTTGAGCAAAACACAACAAGAAAACATGTTCAGAAGTCAGCTGCACATTTCTCGTAACCAACATCAGATCCGTTTCTAGAACTCATGTAGATACTGTTATACTCTCATTTGTGTGTGATCCATTTGTGAGATGCCCCCACCAGCTGGATTAATTATATCGCATCGGTCGTCTGCCTGGCGGATGGACTCTTTCCAACAAATGGTTCTGCATACTGATTGACCGAGCATTTTGGTTTCATCTTGTATTTTAAGCAGGAGCGAGCGAGTCCTATTCTTTTATGGTGCTATTATAAAGATTTATCGTGTTGCAAATGAGATACAGGCAGTACGACACTACTGTGACCAGGCCGGCGTTCTTGTAGCACCTTGTCAGTGCCCACCAGCACTCATGGTGCACAGACGACGGTGACTTCAACGACTTGTTGACCCTTCGGTTTCTCAGACCAGACCCACATGTAATCATCTTGGGCTCACATAATCTTTATTTTTAAGAAATGCTGGTCTCTATGGACAGTGGTTTTTTGGGCCGTTGCTCTCACGTTAGTCAGGGAGGCATCCTAGTAGCAGATGTAGGCAGCAACAGAACCACCAAACGCAAACCCGCCCTTGGCACTGACGAGGGCTTCAAAACAATCCTGGTTCTTAGCTTATCTCCATATTCGGCCATTTTAACAAGATAACCTGATCTTTTGCCGTAACTGCATTGCAGTGCATTCAGCGGCGTTGGACGATTTGTAAATCTTGGCACTTGGGTGATCTACTATCACCTTCTGTGGGCTCTTGTCGTCAGGCCTTCTGAGTATTTTGTGCATACCCTATTGTAACACTTCGTTAACTCTTAGTTAGGACGCCCCTTTTTGTCCATTTGTGACCTACTTTGACCCCTCTGTTATTGTGTGTTACTCTACTGAGCTACCGATATTACCGTGGACAAAATGCTAACGTCAATGTTAATGTATAATCAGCCTCGAGGATAGACTTTTTGGGAATAAACGCACTGCAGTACTATGTGTGTGTATAGCTTGTGCCATGGGCGCGCGTTATCACAGCCTGATATATGTTTTGCAAAGACAAAGAGTGATAATTTGAACACACTTATTCTATAGAAGAGCTCTTTAGTTTAATCTGATAAATTGTTGCGATAAAGAGAGTATCCTTATCTCATTATAATGCAATAAATCGCCATCCCCTCTCTGAATACAAAGAAACAAAAAGCAACTGAGTAGTTCGTTTCCTACCAATAAATCCCGTCATGTCCACCACAGAGAAGTTCATACCTTCACTGTCATTGGCTGACATGTTTGCCCTGTCAGTCCCAGCTCATTGGCTGACATGTTTGCCCTGTCAGTCCCAGCTCATTGTCTGGCATGTTTGCCCTGTCAGTCCCAGCTCAATGCACCCACTTGTTATCACACTGTTAGTCATTAATTAGGGTTTTCACGAAGAAAAGCCGATAAGATTCAGCGTTTACGCGATGTCAATAATTGTGTTCGATCCACATTTGGCAATCTCTGATTAGCTGCATCAGAACCGATAGTAGAACCACATTGGTCCGCATATGGGGAGAAGCATTAACGGATTGCGTTAAGGAAATGCTGTCTAGTCAAACATGACAGTCACGCTTACTTTATTGCTGTGTCAGAAAACATCATGTGTACAAGACGCAAGCTACGAAATACGACTGCTAAACTGTTGCGTTATCATCGACTTGTCATCACGTTATGACTATACAGGTTTACACACAGTGCGATATGATATTATTGTTTGACTCTGTCAATGTCTGCCCAGCTATTGCTCACTATTGCTATAAAGAATAAAGTCGGCCTGTGATGTACTATGTTTATTGTTTAAGGAATGGATTTCCTGCACCTGCCCTGCGTATAGTTTGCTGCAGGTAATCGCCTTGTAGGTAACATGGTAATCACACAATTACATAATGTTGCGTCCTGCAGAGTTTTGGTGACGCGCGCCACCAGGGTTGCGTTAATCACAACCATCGCGCAGTATTATTCTTCCACGCATACTGCCTGCATTATTCAGGTTAGCGTAGCGTACATGTAGCAATAGTGTTGGTGTTATTACCAGGGTGTGTTAGTATAATTCATCAACCCATCGAAGCCCAGCCTAGACCACAGGGGTCGATTGTCGACAATGAGACCTTATCTGACGCTGGCATGTTAAAACGTCTCATGTATTTATCGTAACACTACGATCACGTATTAAGGGCTGTTAGACTCACTGTGTCAGGAGAAATGGTCTCCTTTGTTCTTCAGCAGGATGTATGCACCGAGGTTCATGTTACCAATCTAACCTTGTATCCTACACAATGTCAGAACAGATGACCCTGTTTCATATCCTCTGTAAATACTTAGACGACGTTTGTCTTGCGCATCAATCAGGCGCTGTGATGGTGTATTGTGGTATCGTGGTCCCATCAAAATATATTTGACTTGCTATAACCAGTGACCTCTCACGCAGCACTGGGACTAATAAAGGCGGGCCTATTGATTACCGCCATTGTTTGATGTTAGGTACGCACCCGTTCTGTCAGTGTATCTGAGAGACGTTTTCTACAACAACCTGAGTGATTTGTTTGATGCTACCATTGATTGACATGCACAAATACACTTAAGAACATACACACGGACACAGACGCCCATGCAAATACACAGGCTTAAAAACACGCATGCACACAAATATGCACGGACACACTCACATGCATACTTCAACAAACACTTATTGTAGTTAGCAATACTGAGGGAATATGTTAGCGATGTTTCCAATCAGTGGTTAGTGCCGCAGATTTGGTAACGTGATACTGGACGAGAGTATTGGTATATGAAATGGGGCTCGACACCCTTCGCACTTTGTTACAATAGAAAGGAAAGTGTAAACGTAATTATGTATATATACATATACATATATATATATATATATAATTATTATATATATATATACATATGTATATACCTATATATGCATATATATATATATATATATATATATATATATATATATATATATATATATATATATATATACATATATATATATATATTTATTTATATATGTATATATGTATATATATTTTTATATGACATTTATCCATATATATATACTCTATCCTATATATATATAAATATATATATATATATATATATATATATATATATAGATATATATACATATATATATATATATATATATATATATATATATATATATATATATATATATATATATATATATATATATATATATATCTATATATATATATGTATATATATATACATTTATCTATATGTATATATATATATATTTTTTTATTTATATATGTATATCTATACAGATATGTATATATATATTATATATATACTATATATATATATATATATATATATGTTTTTATATATATATGTACTTATATTTACATATATTTATTTACCAATATTTATATGCGTATGTTTATAGATATTTATATATGTATATTAATATATATATATTTATATACAGATATATATATATATGTACTTATATCTATGTATATATTTACATATATATGTATATACATACAGATAGATATATATATACATATATGTATATAAATATATATACATATAGATTTATATGTACATATATATATTTATATATATATATATATATACATATATATATAAATATATCTATCTATATATATATATATATGTATATACATTTATATATATATCTCTAAATATATATATACATATTAATGTATATATATATATATATATATATACTTATATTTATTTATATATATTCTCTATCAATATATATATGCGTATGTATATATATATATATATATATATATATATATATATATATATAAATATATATATACAGATATATATATAAATGTACTTATATCTATCTATATATTTATATACATATGTATATACATACAGATATATATATACAAATATGTATATAAATGTGTATACATATAGATTTATATGTACATATATATATATATATATATATTATATATATATATGTACATATATATAAAAATATATATCTATATATATATATTTGTGTAATAAATACATTATATATATATATATATATATAAATATATATATATATGTATATTAATGTATATGTATATATATATATACATATATATGTATATACATATAAATATATACATATTTATATATATATCAATTTATATATACATATATATATATATATACGTATCTATATATATATATATGTAGATATGTTTATATATATTTATATTTATATGTAGATATATATATATATATATTTATAGACATATATATATATAAATGAATATGTATATATACATATATATATACCCTATATATGTATATATATATGTATATATATATATGTACAAATATATTTATATGTACATATATATATATACATTTATCTATATGTATATATATATATAAATGTATAAACATATATATATATTTATTTATATATATATATATTATATATATAAATATATATATATATAATATCGATATATATATATATATATATATATATATATATATATATATTTTATTTATGTTTTAATATATATATATATGAATTTAAACAGAAAAACACATGGTGATGTCAATTCAGATGTCATTTTAACTTCTGGTTGGTCAATCATCAGACTATCTATCACAATCGCTGAGTGTTTGCCATTCCGCCATGTTGCCATCAGTTATGCAAAGGCTTTGTTACATAGGGCGAGTTCCTTACAAGTTTTATCCTGTAAGATGCGCTTTTTAATTAACTGGCTTTACCCGAGACTAATCGTACCATATTGCAGCTGAAGAATTTCACTATGATGTGACGATCTTTATCAACCTTGCGACCTGTTCTGGGTGCGACTTTTATGACCTAGCAGCTTGCCTCTTGTTATCATGCTTAGAGCCAAATCACTTGTTGATTTCCTTGTCTTTCCGGGATTCCGGCGAAGAGAAGATGGTAGCTTCCATTGCGACGTTCGTTCGCTTCCTGTGCGTCTTGAAGGTCGGTGATTTCCTGCTCCAGCAAAGTCATGCGGGAATCTAAACGCTGATTCTCCTCTTTCAAATCGTAAATGTCAGTCGAGGAGGAATCTACGTTGACCTGCAGCTGATCAGTTTTGGCGATCAACCGATATTTAATGGCATCTAAAAGTCTGTGAGGTACTAGTACGGGTATCATGCGCCATACTTTGATCCCGGGTTGTAACCAATCAGATTGGTATAAAATATTCCTTCTGACAATATCATGGTATATATACAAATTTGAAAAGCTCCTACCCATCCATAGTCACTAAACCTCAATGACCATTCTTAAAGGCGATAACCATCCGTGATGATTTGGGGTTCATTAAGCGGCCATGCAGCAGCTAAAGCTGCAGAGACATTGGAACTACAAGTGGAGACCACCACCAGTCACGACAGATTGCGAGGAGAAACAAGCTTTATGGATGGCGTTCATTACGCCATAGGACATTGTTTCACAGACATAATTAGATGCACTGCCACTCCGAGTGCTTATAGGGCTTGACAAGGCTTTGCCGACCCAGAGTGGTGAGCTGGTTAATCTAGCAACCTACAATCGAAGGGAAGATAAACAAACAGGCAGCCAATATTGCAAGTTTGGAAGACGAAAGAAGGGGAGAGATTCCGTCGCGGATATTCCAATTAAGGGTGGGGGAGGGGAGGGAGGTGTCTTCGACATCAACACCAACCCCAGCTGACAAGGGGTAGATAAAACAAACAGCTGAAAACGCTGTAAAGGGCCCAGTCACTAATGTAGCAGCTGTCCTCCAAGTGATGATCGACTCCATCATATCATGGTTGCCGCAAAGACGGCTGGTTGGATGGCAGAACATGTATGGTCCAGAGTTGCGGCGTTTGGGAGAGAGGTCTTCCTGATGCTCCGTGACTGATAAATCCTGAGCAAGATTTTGTACAACTCAAAAAGACATTTATTGTCCCCATCGCGACAACAAAACGATAGAGGTCGCCATATCCTATCACCTCCAACGATATCATTACAAGTCAGAATCCTGCATCCCCACCTCCCCGGGGTAGTCACTGCAGGCTCTGTGCGGTGGCTTCTGCGGCAGCTGTACTCGTGACTTTTACCTTTAAATGATGGTGATAGATCGCGATGAGGGCGTCGGACACGGCTACTGCGACGTATGAGAGTATCCCTTACCTCAGCTGGCTCTGCAGGGGGTGCACCAGATATGAGCGGCTTTACAGCAATGGCGGCTGGTGCGTTAATATGTCCATCTCCTGCTGTGGGGGAACAGTGGGGGGTCAGAGCAGAACGGGAGACAGCGGCGGAGAAAGCGGCGGTTACGCAGGGTGCAGCGCCCCGAACCATCCATGCGCACTACATACAGCCCATGGTCTCTGGCTTCCACAATACGTCCCGTTTTGTCCCATCGTAGCGGATGGTTGCCTGTTTGGTTTTGTACTAAGACATATTCACCGACATCTAGGGGTTGTAGAGGGCGAGTGTGTTCGTCGTATCGTTCAACAGCAGCCATGAAGCGATGGGCCAGGGCTCGTTCTCTGTCTTCCGCCAAAACGGTCCATTCCTTCCGGATACGGAGCACCTCCGGCAGGCTTGGGAGGTGATCACGCAGGTTGCGCCCATATAGGAGCTGAGCTGGTGACATATTGAGGCCCACGAGTGGAGTATTCCTGTATTGCGGTAATGCCCGGGCAAAGCGGTCGGTGTTCAGCCCGCCACTGTCTGTCATATTGTCCATTAACAGTCGCTTAGCAGTTTTGACCGCGACTTCTGCACGCCCGTTACTTTGTGCATAGTGTGCTGAGGATACGCGCCATGTTACACCCCACTGGCGTAAAAATTGCTGGACAGTGTGTGAGGCAAAGGGCTGGCCTCCATCTGTGGATAGCTCAAACGGGGCACCATATATGCCAAAGGCGGTGCGGAGTTCCCTACAGAGGTTTGAAGCGTTGGCTTGGAGTAGATCACATTTGGCAATAGTGACCCATCCTGTATATCGGTCTGCATATGCCAGGTATTGATGCCCTTGCATATGGAAGTAGTCAGCAACCACACGTTCAAAAGGGAATGCTGGGGCTGGTGATGGTTGCATAGGTTCCGCAGGCTGTGAAGGCGCAATCCGGTTGCATGATTGACACTGAGCCCTACGAGACGAGATGGCTCCATTTAAACCAGGCCAGAAAACACCCCTGTTTGCACGTGCCTTCATTCCCTGATGTGCAGAGTGAAGACAATCAAGAACTTCCTTTCGGAGGGTGGGAGGAATCACGATGCGACCATTGTAGACGCAGATACCGTCGAACACTGCTAGATCATCCCGAATCTTCCAGTAAGGCTTAATTTCGTCGGGAAGTGAGTCTATGGATTGTGGAAACCCTTCAGTGATGACCCTACATAGATTGGTGTAGGAAGGATCAGCCAGAGAAGCCTCATGAACACGGTCAAGAGTGATGGCGTGGGCATGGATGTCATCATAATCATAGATTGCATTCAACGACGCATGCAGTTTGTTTGTTGCCACATGGTCAAAAATAGGCAATAGTTGATTCTTCACGGGTGCATGGATTCCTTGAGCAGGCATCTGGACCAACATGCCATGATCCAGGAACATGTTTGATGTTGAAGCTGAATGGGAGGGTTCTTTCTTTCAGGCGGAAGAGACGTGGGTTCTTAATTTTCTCAAGACTGGCATCGCCCAAAGTGGTAGTTAGGGGCTTGTGATCAGTCACCACCAGTAGATCAGGACAGCCTAAAACAAACATGCGGCATTTCTCTAGGCTATAGGCAACTGCAAGAGCCTCTCCTTCAATGGGTGCATAACGAGACTCCGCCAGTATTGTGAATCTTGACCCAGACAAAATCAGGCGCCAGCCCTGTTTACAGCAGTGAGGTGCTTCAGCCATTGGACATCGGCAATGTTTCTGGAGGAGGGTGAACCCAATACCTGTCTTGCTCCAATCTGTGGCGAGGCATGTCGGGCGGTGGGGCTCAAATGACTGCACACCCTCCTCGATGATTCGTAGGATGGAATCTTTACTTTTCTCAAATGCAACATCAAGAGCTGTGTCCCAATACCACTTGCCAGGTTTCAAGAGGTCACGGAAGGGCTGCATTATGTCGGACGAATTAACGCTGTAGGCAACTTGGTTTACTAGCCCAAACCATAACCTGGCATCCGTGATATTTCTGGGCTTAGGGAATGTCCTAATGGCATCGAGAAGACCCTCAGATGGCTTGATGCCATTCCATGTGATGTTGAATCCCGCAAACTCAATGTCTGTTTGAGCAAACCGGAACTTGGATGGGTTGAACACCACTCCGTTGTTGGCACACAATGATATGTAGTCGACAGTGTGCCAAAAGCACTGCTCAATGGTGTCGTCCCATAGGAGGGTGTCATCAATGCATTTTGTCTTGCGTTCGACATCAATGGTGAAGTCATCATATGCTTTGGTATAACCATCGCCTGCCACATGAGAACCCTGTGGTGCTCGGAGATACCTGAAGCGGCCCCATTCAGTGATAAATGTGGTTGCCTCACTAGCGCTGGGGTTCAGCCGCATGGAATGGTAGCCATTCAATGCATCAAGGGTTGATTTCCATGTCTAGGGAGGTACTAGTGCAGCTTGATTGAACGGGCTGGGGGTATGGTGAGTAAGACGGTAAGTAGCCTTGTTAAGGGCTTGCAGGTCGACTGTCCTGCGTGGTGAGCCATCCTTTTTTGGTACAACTACCATCCTTGAGCACCAAACAGTGGGCGTTCCAGACGGCACCGGTTCAATTATGCCCAGGCGTACATCTCGATCTATGTCAGCTTTGACTTGGGCTTTCCAATGATGGGGTACCGGAATAGGAGTGTGGTGTGCTACTGGCTTGGCCTCTGGTCGGAAATGGATCTCTAGTGGTTCACCAGACATGCAAGGCAGATGTTGATGTTCGCAAATGTTGAATGCTGAGCTGGCATAGTACCGAAGGATCCACTTTTGAAGCTTCTGGGTATTTT
The DNA here is from genome assembly GCA_034190875.2 of Urechis unicinctus. Classification (NCBI taxonomy): domain Eukaryota; kingdom Metazoa; phylum Annelida; class Polychaeta; order Xenopneusta; family Urechidae; genus Urechis; species Urechis unicinctus. The sequence continues at coordinate 80,387,857 of CM067350.1, read as the reverse complement.
CTTTGGTTGGTGGGAATGGAATTTCAGACGGGCGTGGGGGTGCAGGCTTTCTTTTTGGACACGTGCATGTCACTGTAGTATTGATGGTTGAAGCCATTGGCAATGGGAATGATGGCTGGACAATGCCCAGGTCTAACAGGGCTCGGATCGAGAGGAACAAGCCCTTGATATTGCGTCCGACATATAAGGCCTGTTTGCTGGTAGCGCCATTCACAGTAACAGATGTAAATAAAACTCCTGCTATGTCCATTGCAGAAGCTGTGACACCATTGATGGAATGAGAAGTAGGGACGAGGTGGTTTTCTGATAGTCCAATGGAGTGGAGGACATCTATGCCACAGGCACAGGTTTGAGCCCCAGTGTCAGCAATTGCCTCTAAGCGCTTGTTATATAGTGATGCTGCCTCCCTGTCTAGAGGGCAGTGAAAGGCGGCATGCGTGTCAGGGAGAACATTGATTGTAACAGACAGTCTTGGTAGTTGGTGAGGGCGTCTGTGTGCAAAGCGGCCGACTGATTCAATCCATTCCATGTGGGGAACAACAAACCTCTCGTGTACAGCTTTGTGATTTGAGACGGGGTGCTGTCTCGAGTGCCAGGCATACCTGTTTGCCTGAAGGGTGGCGTGGGTGAATTCATCTTGGCAGCCATGAGACATAAACCACGATGTCAAAGTGCTGACTGCATTAGTTTGTGTGACAGATGTGCTTGACATTAAGTTGTGGCTCCCAGGTGCATCACGCATAGTGTCTGTGCGTCTAGAGGTACCCTGTTCTTTTTCCCGGCACACAGAATGTAGGTGGCCCACGATGCCGCAGTGCTCACATTTAGAGGCATGAGCAGGGCAATGGAGATGTCGAGGCAGTCTGGTGCCTCTGCCATGTTCCGTGCTACCGCAACCTGCACAGCCTGGTGGAGTGCTGTACACAGGGGTCACTTGAGGGCTGCCTGCATGGCCGTTCTCACGTTTGCCACGTCGTTTGCGGTAACTCGACTGTTGGGTGGCAAGGGTTGAATCGCTGCCGAGTTGCTCCTTAGCACGTTTGCCATCTTCCAGTGCTTGAATGATATCGAATTTAGCTGCAAAAGACTGAAGTTGGCTGTCTTTAGCTAGCACCTCGCCCTGGATGTCCTTGTCGTGTATCCCCACTGTCAGCTGATCTGATATCATTGAGGTGGCATAGCTCACTTTTTCGGAACACTTGGGGCACGTAGATAGAAAGATGCAGTGCTCAGCTTTTGCTCGGAGTTGTGCCACAAACTGCTGGACAGGCATGCCGGGGTCTTGGTGGAAGGTATAAAACTCCTGGCGGTGGACAACCTTATTCTTCCCCTTGACAGTCAACCGTCGTATGTGGTTAAGCAGGGTAGACTCATCCAGGGAATCGATGGTTGACGGGCCAACATAATTAAAAAGCTCTAGACGGAGCTCCTCTGAACAACAGGCTCGTAGTTCTTCTGGGGACGATGTTGGAAGTTGCGCACGACGCTTGTAGAGTTGCCATTCGTTGACGAAGAAAGCCCATTTACTTTCAGTGCAATTCAGGTCGATGTTGGGGCGGTCAGGGCGTTTGACAGAGGCTATCTGGGACTGAGATATAGAGTTGTGGCGGAGATGGGTTGACAAGGAGGATGCCATAGTGTTGACGCTATTTACAAGGTCACTGAGTTGCTGGGCCGATATGGTGACTGACGGCAGATGGTCATCATCGATTGTGCTGGGGTTACCCTGGCCTTCCGACATCTTACGATCATTCAAAGTTTCGCCGCTATTATCACCCGCTTGTGGATGTCTATGCTTAATAACAGGGATACGGTTGACGTACGGATGATATGAATATATTCAGGTTACTTACAGGACCGATCCTGCCGACTGCGCCATGATAAATCCTGAGCAAGATTTTGTACAACTCAAAAAGACATTTATTGTCCCCAACACGACAACAAAACGATAGAGGTCGCCATATCCTATCACCTCCAACGATATCATTACAAGTCAGAATCCTGCAGTGACCTACTAGCCTGCGTAACTAAGCCTATGGCAATTACGCCCATGATTAGGGCGGTGTTTTTATCTATGGCGCAGTTGTCTTTTCTATGGGTGCTACGGGTTTGTTTGCAGCTTCTGCTGGGCCCAGGTCCTGCGGCTCGTTTGTGTCTACGCTTCCTCCATGGGACAGTGCAGTTAAGTTGACATCTGTGTTGATGCCAATTTACTGCTTCTTCCTCACAATACCCAGCGACTTGCTTGGCGCAATGTAGAGGCCGATGCTATAGACCACCCTGGACCCGACAACCTTCAAGACGACCTGGTATCAGTTAATTGTAGCTGGTAGAGCAAGATCACTTTTAATCGCATCTTCTACTTTGGGCAAAAACTGCTTCGCGCCCTCAAACGCAGTGCCAGTACCAAAGATTTGGCTCCGAGTTTGTGCCTGTGCCCCCAGCAATGCCCAGATATAAGTCCGAATGCTGTCATTCACACGCTCGTTGCCGGGCTGAGGGAAACCCTCAGATCTATTGTATTTGCCTTCTAGCCAACGTGCTGCTGTAATATCTTTTGACCAACCCTTAGAGCTGGAACAAGGTAAAGAAATTTATGCAACCACTTCTAATGGTGATGTGACCTGTTATTTCACTCCTAATTGAACTTGGCTTTATCCTGAGCTACAGTATGAAGCCAAGTCAGTGACTAATACGGCTCAGTCATTTTGGCTTGGGGAGATCAGACAGCTGGTAAGACATCTTGAGAATGAGAGAGACAAACGAGTTGCTCGTGGAGTTATAACACTGGACGGTATCGATGGCGCCCTGAGATCGATTAGCTTGAGTATGGGTGTGACAGGTGGGATATTTCGGCCGTACATCGTCACTGCAACAATTGTAATTTCACTTGAGCTGCAATGGGTTGTGGGGTTTTCTCAGGGACCGTCATATTCATTCGCCCCAGGCTTTTAGTGAAATTGGAAAAAAAGTCTGTTATCCACCTTACATTGCCTAACCCCACACGCACCTCCTCCATGCAACTAACGTAATAGCTGGGAGGGTGATATAGCAGAGGCACTAGATAGTATATGTATATTGCATAAAGGCCACGGTTAACCCTTACGTAATACACATATACAGAAAGTTCAAAAACTTTTAGCTCATCAGACAGAGGTGCCATACCTAAGTAATGCCGATCATTAAGCTTGCTCTCAATTTTTATTCCTGTGCAGGCAAACGTTTCGGTAAGTGTCACAAGGCAAAAGTATTGGTATATTTGATGCAATGCATAGACAGGGATTGCTATTGCCTGTTATATGTAGCCATATAATAGTCAATATATAAGCATATGCATCCTGTAAGACTATGATTAATACAATTTTAACGTGCTTTTTGTATTGGTAACATAGATGGCTGGCCTATTTGATTGACAAAATTAACTATCCCTTTTCCACCATAGAGGCCATGGTTATACCAATGAAATAATATATTATTACATTCTATTCAGTATATTTGAATCGGACTTTTGCATATTTGTGTGGTGACAGATATAATGTATAAATGCAAAATATAATTGTAATTCCTCGAGACTTGGAAATATAAGTTATCGAACTGCTTTATATATCCATATTGCTCCAAGCAGTAATACACTTCAATGAAAACTCAAACATAGCTCCAACCGTCACTTATCGAGGTCACAGTTCTTATAAGGAGTGTATCCAACCACAAGGCCAGACAGGGCGACTCAGTTGGCAAGTCTGTAAAAGTACTAATAAGCATCAATTTCAAATGAAACATGAATGTTTTTTTGACATTAATTACCTAAATGAGTTTCAAATTCACAAACAATTTAAATAAATATTGGCATACAATATAATTGATTTATAATACAACTATGACAAAATATGAATAACGATGATATTGTTCAGACTATATACATCAGTTCATTGATGAGGTGCTTGAGGTCGACATAAATACCCTAGTATAGGAGTGTCCCACCAACTAATGTCTCACAGTACTAGAAACCTGACAAGGATATTCTTACAGGTGGTCACAGGTGTCGATTCAACCTGACCAAGAAAGCTTCTTTGGTTCCATTTTAGATATCTTATATATTAGCTGTCCGAGTTCAGAGTGAATTCTCGGTCAGGGAACGATTCTCGTACAGTTTTCACCACACAGGCGTGCAGCACACTTCAGTATCCTCTGCCAAGTCTGTGTCATCCCCAGAATATAAACCGGCGGTAGGCTGGATTTCTGAATTATCTGAAGCGACTTATCGATCAGTTGTCCATGGTTTGGTAATACGTTTTTAGACAAATTGTCATCTGTCAACCATTCTCTCACTTTGTATTTTGATTGCAAATTCTGCTGAGTGATTTCGTGTAACTGGCGTTGTTATTAATTCTTGGCAGTGTGAATAATATTGTAGTGTAACAATGTGAGCACTGCATATTTTACACAGCGTGATTGATGTTCCCTCAGCGATAAAAGATATAATTGTTCAACCTCAAATTGTCGTTTTTAGTAGCAACAGTGGATAAATTACTCATTGGTAGATACCTCCAACAGGCCTATCGATTTGAATGAGTTAAAATTTCGACGCTGGCAGTACATATTAGCACAAAAAGTTTGAAATGAACCGCAGGATGCTCGGTGATGCGTGGCCATTCCTCCATTATAGCCACGACCCTTTCAAAACTTTGGCAGCACATGCACCCTCAGGCTGTGTAAATAGGGATGCAGAGTTTTCAGCTCACCTAAGTCAGGGGAATCGGTAAAATTTAGACTATCATCGAATATGTTTGATGTCCAGTACGATGAAATGAAAGTAAATCGTGAAGGGAATACTTGAAATACTGCATGCAAAAAGTAGTCCACATTATAAAATGTGCTGGGGCTACAATGACAAAGCCAAATTTACTAGACAAGTACTATTAATAGAAGTGGTTAGGTCTGCCAACAGACCATCATCAACTTACAGAATGCGTAAATTTGTTATCTAGCTCATACTATTGACATTGTAACGTCAAGCTCACCATTCGTGCAGCTCTTCTGTGAATTCTGCATCCGAAGCGGAGTCCGGCTCCCGGTTTAAGTCTGACTAATTCAACTCCCGCTGATATTGGTTCAAGCTAGTAGCCATAGACATGAGTAGCCCCAAAGTCATGTAATGGGGCCTCGTCATCGTCATCCGAAGACGACATGGCTTGATGTTATGTGGTTTATTCTACCAAAAAAAATTGCTTTTCGCGCCCACTTCCCTATACAAGCATATTGCACATACTATCACTGGTAATGCACACGCATGCAAAAATAGGTAATAGGTAATTGCTTTAGGGGCGTGTCTCACGTGGGCGTGGCGACTGGGTGCGTGTTGAATTTTGCAGTTAAACTGAGTGTTGAGTTAATAATATTATACCAGATGTGGTTTCACTAAAATGGAAAGGGTACAGCTTGCACATCGTTTCAAATATTTACATGGCAAAACCTTATAAAAATATTAAGAAAAAATCTTGATCCGAGGTTGGAACGCACCTGTGATAATATCATCTTGATCATGAGAATGTGTCACTCTACGCAGCGTGACCTGTGTTCGTGGTACGGCATGTATCAACTGGCGTTGCGGACGGAGCGATCTCTTTGCGTCATGAAATCATCTCAACCAAACAGTATTACATGGATGTGCATTGCTGCACAATCGAAAACCAAACTGCCCGCAAGTGTGTCTGACATTCGTTCCAAAGGCCTCTCACAAGTCCGTTAACAACGTTGATCCTCGCTTTCGCTGACGACTGCCTGCTGTCTTGCTTACAATTCCTAACCATATCCTACTCACCTAAATACAAAGCGAACGCACTGAGCACTGCTGTCCCATAAATTTATTTGTTTTGAACAACACATATTGATAATTTGACCAAGGTAATGAAATATCCGAGTGCTTTCTCTTCGCACCGCCCTATTAATGATAGTAGACGATTGCTCCATGCTCGTATGAAACGTAGTTAATGGCTCTACCACGACATAAGGTAACTCGAAATGCAAAAATGCCAACATTGTGCCATTTTCATTAGGACAACTGGAGATGTTTTTACAATACTCGTCGATTATTTGCACATTTAGCCGCTTGGTGCGCTGCCTTCACTGCATGGGAGGCTCGCCGAGTGATGACGCCTGATTATGCTGTTGGGTTTGTTAAGCAGACAACATGGTATACACGAAAAGCCGATTGACAACGTTAACGAAGAGTTACTAGTCGTTTTGCGTGCGTAAGATAATGGTAGCAACATAATGAAACTGATTGTTGTTCCACCGGTATTCTGATGATACACTGCGATTGCTACGTCGTCAGTTACTGGTCTTTGGCAATCAAGCAGTTACACAGGTGGCTGCTAACGTGGTTTCTGCAATGAAGGTATCTAAGGTTTATTATGAAATACATCACCATAACATCATACCCGTCTTTGATGACATCTATCCAATTTAGCCCAGTTGACACCATTGTATTTCGTTTGTAATCCTGCCACACTATTGATCTGAAGCCAACCGCAAGCGTCCTCACTCATTCGATCATCACATTGACCATTGCCTGCGGCGAGGCATCAGAAATGTCAAAAGGCGTCACAGCGTCCATAGGTGCATGCCTGGTGAGGTAAACGCCCGATATAAAGGAGCCATTTTGTTTTCTATTACCACTGCCTCAGGGTCTCATGATGGGCATGCCTTGTGTGGCTGACTACTATATGGTCAGCTACAAACATATAAATTCATTGAAGCCCAACTGGGGCTGCCAAGTCATGGCTGATTTAAGGCCAACAGCGGTCAATGAGGCATGTTTTCTCGTGCGCTTAATTTATGTGTACAGTGAGAAAAAAGGGGTAATACCTGATAGCCATGCGTCTCTAGGTTACCATGGACATCGGCTGCTGAAGCCGCATCGCACTGAGCGACTATTGTCTGTTACCATGGTTACCAATGACGTCGGCTGCTGAAGCCACACCGCACTGAGCCAGATGATTGGACACAAGTAGACTATCACGCAAAGAGTGGATGGCGAGCCAAGAACAGTTGATTTATGTCACCAATTTCAAGACAATTGCGCATAAAAACATTTTAGCAAAAAAGCTATATATATTATATATATATATATATATATATATATATATATATATATATATATATATATATATATATATATATATATATATATATATATATATATATATATATATATATATATATATATATATATATATATATATATATATATACGTCCATTCACGCTGTGTGATGGTCGTTTACGCTGCAGTGCATTGTACTGTGTGTTCGCTTATTGGCGACAAACTGTAATTGTGTGAAGCCGGCAAGATAGGAAACACAACTGTGTTAGTGGCCTTTAATGGCACATTGGACCTCAGATGAGGGTGTACCTCCAACAGTGGACCACAAGCGGCTCTCCTCCCTGTCCGTAGGATGAAGCATTAGTGTTGTTATGACGCTCTCATCTCCCCTGTAAATATCCAAACGACGTCCATCCTGTGTATCAACTGAGTGTAGCTAATCCAACCGGCCACAATGATTCACAATCAGCCCCCGATGTCTAGTGGCGTTACCACGTGCCATATTAGGCATAAAAGTCACATAAAAAACAAGCACTCTGACTCAATAACAGCCTCATATATAGCAAGGGACACCGACTTTTTCACCAATATAACCCAAAATCTTCAACAATTTCTGACGGGACATGTGGCGTCAATGAGTTAATTCATGATGCTTGCGTAGCATCCACAGCTATTCTGGTCTTGGGCTGCTGTAGTCACAGAGTCTCCTTGGTTAATCAGGCGAAGAGCCAAGTTATGTTGATCAGTTGCATTTGTTTTATTTTTTTCACGATGTAGGTCGCATTTGTCAAAAATGCTTCATCATTCTTTTCTATAAAAGCAGCGCATCAACAATAAGCAGATTCGAGATGTTTGTTTTGACATTGACCCCAATCTAAGGTCAGTAAATATCTCTGTGCATGCATTGGATGGATGATGATGACGATGATGATGATGATGACGATGATGATGTCGATGATGATAATAAAGTTGAAGATGATGATAATGAAGATGATGATGGTGATGATGATGATGATGATGATGATGATGATGATGATGATGATGATGATGATGATGATGATGATGATGATGATGATGATGATGATGATGATGATGATGATGATGATGATGATGATGATGATGATGATGATGATGGAGATGATGATTATGATACCTATGATTGTGATGATTCCTACTAAGCAAATGATGATGAAGATTACCAGGATGATCACCAGGGCATCGTTATGACTTTATCTATCATATCAATCAGTATTGTTATCATCATTAATTCTTCATCAATTTAAGAACTTAGGTGACTTGTTGTTGTTGGTGCAGTATACGCGCCGAGCAGTCATTGAACAGGACAATCATAAGATGCACAGGGCACCACAGGGCACCACACATAGCCAATGGGCGGCTCCATTAGCGGGTGCTGGTGAATGTAATGGTTTAGTTTAGCGATACTTGGTCTGTATTAGCGTGTGCTGGTGGATGTAATGGTTTAATTTAGTAACACTTGGTCTGTATTAGCGTGTGCTGGTAGATGTAATGCTTTCAACTAGTAACACTTGGTATGTATTAGCGTGTGCTGGTGCCAAAGAACATATACGGCATATAAACGACTACGATTTGTTTCATTAAGGACTAAGGCTGGAATGTTTGATATCTGACTTTATTTGAGGTGCGTGTTGCATTGTTGATAGATATTGTACAACGTTCTCGGTCTCCCCTAGCACACCGACTATGATGTTCTAGCTACCTCCTAACATGCTACCGATTATGTTCTCGTTACCCCCTAGCATGCCGCCTATGATGTTCTCATTACCCCCTAGCATGCTGCCTAGGATGTTCTCGTTACCCCCTAGCATGCTGCCTGGGATGTTTTCTTTGCCCCCTAGCATGCCGCCTATGATGTTCTCGTTACCCCCTAGCATGCCGCCTATGATGTTCTCGTTACCCCCTAGCATGCCGCCTATGATGTTCTCGTTACCCCCTAGCATGCCGCCTATGATGTTCTCGTTACCCCCTAGCATGCTGCCTATGATGTTCTCGTTACCCCCTAGCATGCTGCCTAGGATGTTTTCTTTGCCCCCTAGCATGCTGCCTATGATGTTCTCGTTACCCCCTAGCATGCTGCCTGGGATGTTTTCTTTGCCCCATAGCATGCCGCCTATGATGTTCTCGTTACCCCCTAGCATGCCGCCTATGATGTTCTCGTTACCCCCTAGCATGCTGCCTAGGATGTTTTCTTTGCCCCCTAGCATGCCGCCTATGATGTTCTCGTTACCCCCTAGCATGCCGCCTATGATGTTCTCGTTACCCCCTAGCATGCCGCCTATGATGTTCTCGTTACCCCCTAGCATGCCGCCTATGATGTTCTCGTTACCCCCTAGCATGCTGCCTATGATGTTCTCGTCCCCCCCTAGCATGCCGCCTATGATGTTCTCGTTACCCCCTAGCATGCCGCCTATGATGTTCTCGTTACCCCCTAGCATGCCGCCTATGATGTTCTCGTTACCCCCTAGCATGCTGCCTGGGATGTTTTCTTTGCCCCCTAGCATGCCGCCTATGATGTTCTAGTTACCTCCTAACATGCTGTTCTCGTTACCCCCTAGCATGCCGCCTATGATGTTCTCGTTACCCCCTAGCATGCCGCCTATGATGTTCTCGTTACCCCCTAGCATGCTGCTAGGATGTTTCTCGCCTTGATGTTCTCCCCCTAGCATGCCGCCTATGATGTTCTCGTTTAGCACCCCCTAGCATGCCGCCTATGATGTTCTCGTTACCCCCTAGCATGCCGCCTATGATGTTCTCGTTACCCCCTAGCATGCCGCCTATGATGTTCTCGTTACCCCCTAGCATGCCGCCTATGATGTTCTCGTTACCCCCTAGCATGCCGCCTATGATGTTCTCGTTACCCCCTAGCATGCCGCCTATGATGTTCTCGTTACCCCCTAGCATGCCGCCTATGATGTTCTCGTTACCCCCTAGCATGCCGCCTATGATGTTCTCGTTACCCCCTAGCATGCCGCCTATGATGTTCTCGTTACCCCCTAGCATGCTGCCTAGGATGTTCTCGTTACCCCCTAGCATGCTGCCCAGGATGTTTTCGTTCCCCCCTAGCATGCCGCCTATGATGTTCTCGTTCCCCCTAGCGTGCCGCCTATGATGTTCTCGTTCCCCACTAGCATGCCGCCTATGATGTTCTCGTTACCCCCTAGCATGCCGCCTATGATGTTCTCGTTACCCCCTAGCATGCCGCCTATGATGTTTTCGTTCCCCCCTAGCATGCTGCCTTTGATGTTCTCGTTCCCACTAGCATGCCGCCTATGATGTTCTCGTTACCCCCTATGTTCTCATGCCCCCTATGATGCCGCCTATGATGTTCTCGTTACCCCCTAGCATGCTGCCTATGATGTTCTCGTTCCCCCCTTGCATGCCGCCTATGATGCTCGCGTTGCCCCCTAGCATGCCGCCTATGATATAATCGTTACTCTCTCGCTAGGTGATCGTTTTTCGTAGGTCACCGAAACGAACACAATTATATTTTATCATAAGTGGGATCTAGATGTGGCTATATGTCCACTCTTTCAATTGTTTTTACCAGGAATAAAAAAAAATTCCTTGATAACTCCGCTGCGTTTATATCACAGAATCACAGTGAACTGAAAAGGAAAGCACAAGTAGTCTCTGGGTAACAGTATTTTCAAATATATTCTGAGACAGATTCATTAGACCTGGGTTGTTTTTAGCAACATTCCACCTGAATACTATATGTTGAATAAAAAACGAAATACCTTTGTAAACCATGATTTGTTGGCTGAACTGAGTGGTAGGTTTGGTGCTTGGAGTGGTGGGTTTTGTGACTGGACGGAGGGGTGTGTTTGATGAATGGGTTGCGTGGTGAACTGATGACTGGATTGAGTTGATGATAGGATTGAGTGGTGAATTGTACGATTGAATTGAGTGGTGGATTTGATAATTGGACTGAGTGGTGAGTTTGGTGGTGTGCATTCTATGAATACATTACAGATAATACTAATGGGAGGTTTTAGAAGAGTAGTCAGATTTATGCCATGAAGTAGCGCCTTTCTGTATTAAGCGTGTAATTTCACTGCATCCATTTAGAAGGGTTGATCCATCCCAAACACGAATTAATCGTCAACAAATCTTCTTCAATCACAGCAGAGTTATATTTGTTATATAGAAATAGTGGTAATTGGCGGATGGACATGGTCCATCAGACCCCCTTTGCGATCCACCTATTGTGAGATTTTGAAAGGCAAATATCCTGACGGTAATGGGGTAGATAGAGCCTCAAATGCTATTGCCAGCACCGTTGTCCATTCAGCATGCCGAATTAAAATATCATTCTGTATAACTGGCTCTAATTGAGCAATTGTGGAGATATGTTACATTATTTTTTATAAATTCCTCTTAGTCTTCACATTTTTAGTGTTGTACTAATTCGTCACAATTGGTTGATTGGGGCAAGGATATGTTGTTGCAATGGGTTCTGAGCCATGTCGGGATTCCTGGTGACCCTTGGTGATTTGTGAACCGGAAGCATCATGATAACTATGTCCTTGTGTGCAATATTCAGCTACTGAAGACCGAGGTAAGCAACCCGCTAGGGATGAAACCGATCAGAGTACCGTATTCGCAATATTTGAGTGAGACAGGATGACTACAGGTTAGATGCCAAGACCCAACCTGACCTCGCACGGAGATGTGTCAATTGCATGCCAGTCAACATATAAACCCAATAGCCCAGCATCCCTGACTGTCTCTTATACCGACCACCTACGGTGATATGCACCATGCTAGATAGTCCAATGTTGGTGGTACAGAACCTTCACCTCGTCACGCAATGGCGAATAACCTATAATTCTCAGCCATACTTTTGACGCCTCTAACACATCTGCAAAGGATTCTTGTGTTTGCTGTAGCCTGGTAATGCTTTACAACAACTACCAGCGCCTAACTGCCACCACATAATGTCAATATCATTATGTTGTGCTGTCGCCTGATTAATGATTTACAACAACTACCAGCGCCTAACTGCCACCACATAATGTCAATATCATTATGTTGTGCTGTCGCCTGATTAATGGTTTACAACAACTACCAACGCCTAACTGCCACCACATAATGTCAATATCATTATGTTGTGCTGTCGCCTGATTAATGGGTTTACAACAACTACCAGCGCCTAACTGCCACCACATAATGTCAATATCATTATGTTGTGCTGTCGCCTGATTAATGATTTACAACAACTACCAACGCCTAACTGCCACCACATAATGTCAATATCATTATGTTGTGCTGTCGCCTGATTAATGGTTTACAACAACTACCAGCGCCTAACTGCCACCACATAATGTCAATATCATTATGTTGTGCTGTCGCCTGATTAATGGTTTACAACAACTACCAACGCCTAACTGCCACCACATAATGTCAATATCATTATGTTGTGCTGTCGCCTGATTAATGGTTTACAACAACTACCAGCGCCTAACTGCCACCACATAATGTCAATATCATTATGTTGTGTGCTGTCGCCTGATTAATGATTTACAACAACTACCAACGCCTAACTGCCACCACATAATGTCAATATCATTATGTTGTGCTGTCACCTGATTAATGGTTTACAACAACTACCAACGCCTAACTGCCACCACATAATGTCAATATCAATCATTATGTTGTGCTGTCGCCTGATTAATGGTTTACAACAACTACCAACGCCTAACTGCCACCACATAATGTCAATATCATTATGTTGTGCTGTCGCCTGATTAATGGTTTACAACAACTACCAGCGGCTAACTGCCACCACATAATGTCAATATCATTATGTTGTGCTGTCGCCTGATTAATGATTTACAACAACTACCAGCGCCTAACTGCCACCACATAATGTCAATATCATTATGTTGTGCTGTCGCCTGATTAATGGTTTACAACAACTACCAACGCCTAACTGCCACCACATAATGTCAATATCATTATGTTGTGCTGTCGCCTGATTAATGGTTTACAACAACTACCAGCGCCTAACTGCCACCACATAATGTCAATATCATTATGTTGTGCTGTCGCCTGATTAATGGTTTACAACAACTACCAGCGGCTAACTGCCACCACATAATGTCAATATCATTATGTTGTGCTGTCGCCTGATTAATGATTTACAACAACTACCAGCGCCTAACTGCCACCACATAAAATATCATTATGTTGTGCTGTCGCCTGATTAATGGTTTACAACAACTACCAGCGCCTAACTGCCACCACATAATGTCAATATCATTATGTTGTGCTGTCGTCGCCTGATTAATGATTTACAACAACTACCAGCGCCTAACTGCCACCACATAATGTCAATATCATTATGTTGTGCTGTCGCCTGATTAATGGTTTACAACAACTACCAGCGCCTAACTGCCACCACATAATGTCAATATCATTATGTTGTGCTGTCGCCTGATTAATGATTTACAACAACTACCAGCGCCTAACTGCCACCACATAATGTCAATATCATTATGTTGTGCTGTCGCCTGATTAATGGTTTACAACAACTACCAGCGGCTAACTGCCACCACATAATGTCAATATCATTATGTTGTGCTGTCGCCTGATTAATGGTTTACAACAACTACCAGCGCCTAACTGCCACCACATAATGTCAATATCATTATGTTGTGCTGTCGCCTGATTAATGGTTTACAACAACTACCAGCGCCTAACTGCCACCACATAATGTCAATATCATTATGTTGTGCTGTCGCCTGATTAATGATTTACAACAACTACCAGCGCCTAACTGCCACCACATAATGTCAATATCATTATGTTGTGCTGTCGCCTGATTAATGGTTTACAACAACTACCAGCGGCTAACTGCCACCACATAATGTCAATATCATTATGTTGTGCTGTCGCCTGATTAATGGTTTACAACAACTACCAGCGCCTAACTGCCACCACATAATGTCAATATCATTATGTTGTGCTGTCGCCTGATTAATGGTTTACAACAACTACCGGCGCCTAACTGCCACAACACAAAGTCTATATAATTACCTGGTCAGTTGTTAAATGTGATCAATGTCACAGTTTTCTACACAACTAAATCAATTCGAGTTTCTACGACCATTCAGAAATATTTTACAGGGTGCTGTGTGATTTGATTGATTCATCAGGGGACGGCATGAAGAGGCCTGGAAGCGGTAATGTTCACACATTGTTCAAAATATGGCATTCACACAATCTAATCAGAATCCTAACAAACGCAACGATGTTAACTGCTTAAACACATACTCATTCAATCAACAGTGTTGTCTGATTTGTAGGGATAGCATTCCTGTTCTGAGCAGGACTCTCATCCAAGCAGACTCTGACTGGATTTATGTGAAACATTTTTTTCAAAGATTTTACTTAAAATTAATGCGCTTCAAAAGGGTGACTAGGCGCTCCTGTCACAGTGTCAGTGTGATTTACATTCGTTAATCACCGCCGTTACATTACGTCCCATTGGACCCCCTGACTCCCATGTCATCCCCTCGACATGACCACTACTAGGCATACCACCCACTAATGCGGATTCAACCATTTCTTTGTCCATGATATACGTGAGTCAATTATTTCACTCTAGTTCATATCCAAAAGTAAATAACAATATGATTACATTTCGCACTAACCTATCTAACCAATTTGCACCCATCAAACCAATAAGCACCTAGCTCTCGTCTAACCGAGGTGCACCTAGCTCTCGTCTAACCGAGGTGCATCTAGCTCTTGTCTAACCGATGTGCACTTAGCTCTCGTCTAACCGAGGTGCACCTAGCTCTCGTCTAACCGAGATGCACCTTGCTCCCGTCTAACCGAGGTTAACCAAGCTTTGTGCCAAGGCTACTACATTGCGGTCGGGTAAGGAGCTGCTGCGTCTTATATGACACTACATGTCTGTCATGCCAGATATGACAAGAACGCAATTTATTCTGTGCAGCCCAATTCTTTGATCGGTAAAAGAAGAGATTCAGTAGGGCGTTTTGCTTGCATGACACTCACGTAGAACCAATTAAGTGAATTAACTTCGCCCTAGAATTACTCAGGTAAATTTGTTTCACCGCAACATCACTCAAGTAAATTAAAGTCACAACAGCAACACTAGTACTTGTGTAATACGACACTCACAGAGTATGTGTGTAGTAGTTCTTTGAATTTCTGGCGATGATTCGGATCCCGCAAGGAACTGACGGTGGACTGACCATACATTGTGTAACATATCATTCTTGCAACGATTCGACAATGAACCATAAAACCTAAACAAACAACTGCTCTGCCGATAATTGATGCATTAATAATATGTGTGCTTCCTCGTCTGGTATTTTGGCCATCATTAAAAACACAATGACTCTGTAATCAATGTCGGATTCGAGACGCTTTTGAGGACTTGTCAGAAATTGTCAGATCTTGCAACGCAAAACATCTATGACCTGGAGAGACATCCTTCCATGTTCATGGGAGCCAATTTATCATGTATTGTGACCTGACGTCTTTTGCTAGCTGTACTTCATTAGCAAATCACACCATGACAGAGGTTGCACCCATGGTACTTCTCGTCAATAGCGAAGAGATTGCCTTCTGCAAAGTGTGACATTATACGCTCTTCCCTCAGTGCACATGCATTGACATGTATCTGTTGGGTGAGTTTCGACTTCTAGAATGAATGGTCTGTGGTAACATGCGGTAGATGTGTAGACCGATGTCATTTTTGATGTCATTTGTGATCGACGAAGCATATTTCCAACCACGCTGAGCCTGGTGATAAACATATGAACTAAACAGTCACGTCCAGCATGCTGAGGTGATTGACATAGACAATATGTCAAGCCCACCAGGTTATTGTGTTTGACATATACAATCAGCTGACGACAAGGATGTTTGTTCTGTACGCCTGCACTTCCGCAGAAAGGTTTTACGCCCTACGCAGGAGGTCTTGTAGGTTGAAGCCAAGATAGTGTAAGGTGACCCAATTTAAACACGCGTCATAAGCTCCACCTTATATCACCTGAAAACCAGAACACCAGAATCATTTGACCGAACAATAACTTGTGCAAATCATAACAGTCCAAACAGTTATACTTGATTAATCTATATATTTTACATGATAGCGTGAATATGGTTTCAACACGCGTGTTTTCAGTACTGCGGTATATTTCGCCACCATACATTAAATGACAGGGAGTTACAACTGTACGCCGGGCGGATTTGTTCATTGTTCAACTTTCCTTCCATTTCTGCTCCACCAGCAGCAGAACGGTGCCGAGGCGAGAACAAATTGCTGCAATATTGGAAATGGCACATAGAACTGGAGTGACCTTTTAACGTCATCATTCTTGTTCTTTGACTTGTTAATTTTATATCAAGAATGTTACACTGACCGCCGAAGCTGCTACTTTTCCGACGTGTTGGTAGCGACTATGTTTAATGTCCGAGTCCTGCAAGAATACGCCGCTTATCATGTACCAATCTCTTTCAGAAGTCTTAGACTTTGCTGGACAGAGGCAGAGTTTAAATTAAGCAGTATGGTAGCAAGACTCACTGATACATTATATTCATAATAAAATCACTCAGGTAAATAAAATTAACCGCATAATCACTCAGGCAGTGTAATTCATTGTAACTCAAGTTAATTAACATTAGAATCACCTAAAGTTTCTGCAGAGTCATTGTTAATTTGTAGTGTTCTCAAGATAGGCTGAATTAATCGCACAATGAAGTCCTTGGTCGATTTAATGCATTTGCTCATTAACCACACGTACTTCTACGCAACCTTCTTGTTTTATCTAAAGTTTAACCAATCACTCTACCATTTTCCAGTGTTTTGGAGTTACGATGTCTGGAGGTTTGTAAGACATATTGCCTGTATTTGTACTGCTTTGCAGGAACACAGTCCTTACGAGTAATGCAATTGGCTTCTTACGGCTTTCTGACTTTTCTTCTTTTTGAGTTCAACCATGCAGTCGGCTGTCGATTTCAGATTGTCGAAAAAATGTTTCACAGGCTCAATAACTGGCAGCTGTTTCATTTAGCTGAAGCTACGCTTTTTGCCGTATAAATTCTTTACATTCTCACTGAAGTCAATGGATAATGAAGGCATCTCAATTGACACTGCCACTTAACGGACAACTATGTCACCTTGTAATTCGGCCACAACTCAGTTTAGATCCGTCCCTGACTTGCTAACGCCGCCTCTTTGTTGACATATTCATTAATTAAAACGGCTACCGCATCTGGCGATGTATGTTGTACCTAGGTGTACACAGAGCATTTATAAAGTTGATAAAAGTTTCTACAGAACTACATTCATTGAACTGCTATATTCCATTCATCTGTTGGTTTTCCCTGATAAATATATCTTGCACCAGATGCAAGTATGATATGGAGAGATCAACACGTCCTCACACTACCCCGCTTGTGAACACCGCCTCGCATTAACAGTGCTGTAACACTAAGCGAATACCATAAGCTAGTCCATCCAACGACTGATTCAAGTCTCGTAGCAACAGCTATTTTGTACGTACATTAATCACTTTCAGTTGGATTAGGTAATGAGTCAACTACTGCTAAGTGTCGGCGTCAACACATGAAGCTTACCCATGCATTTGCAAAACACATTATCCAGAGAGCTGCTTGATTGTTTCTATTCATCAGGAGACGGAATAATACGGTTCGCAATTAGACCTGGAAGCGGAAACAAACCTATGATGATGATTAATCAACAGTTTCCAGACAAACGCTTGAATACAAACTCGTTCAATCAACACTTGTGGCCAGATATCAGCACTATTAAATGCAGTTTATGTATTCAGGCATTTCCCACGTAGACTGCGGGGATGCAGGAGGTTTCTCTGATGGTGGATTTGTGGCGGATCAGTCTTCACAATGGCGGCATCAAGATTACACGTTTCGTAAAGCAAATTTTAATCAGTGCCATAAAAGGTCCCCTATTATGCTAGGCATAGCTTGCACAGCTCTCTCGTCTTGAGGTATTCAATGCACTCCTAAACCACGCCATGAATTTGGGATTGATAATATGCAGGTAACCCTCGTCTGACCAATATGCAGCTATCCCTCGTCTGACCAATATGCAGCTAGTCCTCGTCTGACCAATATGCAGCTAGTCCTCGTCTGACCAATATCCATATGCAATATCCAGCTATCCCTCGTCTGACCAATATGCAGCTATACCTCGTCTGACCAATGTGCAGCTAGTCCTCGTCTGACCAATAAGCAGCTAGTCCTCGTCTGACCAATATGCAGTTAACCCTCGTCTGACCAATATGCAGCTATCCCTCGTCTGACCAATATGCAGCTAGTCCTCATCTGACCAATATGCAGCTAGTCCTTGTCTGACCAATATGCAAGTAACCCTCGTCTGACCAATATGCAGCTATACCTCGTCTGACGAATGTGCAGCTAGTCCTCGTCTGACCAATAAGCAGCTAGTCCTCGTCTGACCAATATGCAGCTAATCCTCGTCTGACCAATATGCAGCTAGTCCTCGTCTGACCAATATGCAGCTAGTCCTCGTCTGACCAATATGCAGGTAATCCTCGTCTGACCAATATGCAGCTATTCCTCGTCTGACCAATATGCAGCTAGTCCTCGTCTGACCAATATGCAGCTAGTCCTCGTCTGACCAATATGCAGCTAGTCCTGACCAATGTCTGACCAATATGCAAGTAACCCTCGTCTGACCAATATGCAGCTATACCTCGTCTGACGAATGTGCAGCTAGTCCTCGTCTGACCAATAAGCAGCTTTCCCTCGTCTGACCAATATCCAGCTATCCCACGTCTGACCAATATCCAGCTATCCCTCGTGTGACCAATATGCAGCTAGTCCTCGTCTGACCAATATCCAGCTAGTCCTCGTCTGACCAATATGCAGCTATCCCTCGTTTGACCAATATCCAGCTAGTCCTCGTCTGACCAATATGCAGCTAACCCTGGTCCAACCAATAGGCAGCCATCTCTCGTCTGACCAATATGCAGATATCCCTCGTCTAACAGATATTCTACTATTCATCGTCTGATTAATAGACACCATGTTCCGCCATCGTCTAACCATATGTACCTTACCCTCATCTTTAACATATCCACCTAGCCCTCGTCTGTCCATTTTGCACCTAGCAGCCCATCGTCTGACGAATGTGCCAGTATGCTGACCTAGTCGTCTATTCATCATCGCACCCAACCCTCTCGTCTTTAACCTACAAGGCACCTACTCGGTCCCTGAAACAATACCTTGCTGACCATATCTTGTTAAGCAGCATCCATCCACCTGTGTCATTGACCATACACTTTGTCCTCTGGATCTAGGTCGCTGCTCCTCATTAGCCATGTTTAACCCCTTATCGTCGACCTGGACTGTCCATGCTAGCCGTAATTGTCATCTCGTTAATTCTTCAATCATCCATAATGGTAAAGAGGATATCCTAATCTAATTAAAGTGTAACCAATCACTATCACAGTTTGGAATAGGAAAAGCACAAAGAAACTATAGGCTACTGTGAAATTTGTCTGAACTTTCTTACCAATAAACCCCGTCATGTCCACCACAGAGAAGTTCACACCTTCACTGTCATTGGCTGACATGTTTGCCCTGTCAGTCCCAGCTCAATGCACCCACTTGTTATCACACTATTAGTCATGGAATCGGGGTTTCATGAAGAAAAGCCGATAAGATTCAGCGTTTACGCGATGTCAATAATTGTGTTCGATCCAAATTAGGTAAACTCGGCTTGATAGTATCACACTACAGCAGTAGAACCACCTTGGTCTGCATATGGGGAGCAGCATTAGTAGTATTGCGTTTAGGAAAAGCTGTCTAGGCCAACATGACAGGCACGCTTACTTCATCGTTTTGTCTTAAATCATCATGTGTACAAGGCGCCAGCTATAAAGTACGACTACTTAGCTGTTGCGTTATCATCTAACATTTCCATTTAGATGGAAATAAATTCATCTGAAAGGTGAAAATTGGAGACAATGCATGTAGTGCACAAAAGTAAATAGTGTACCATCACACGGCGAGCCAGGCATACAGATATGGAAGTGCACCAAACTTGGCTTTATTAAAAGCCATGGTTGTCATTGAGGAAGTGGCCCAGTGCTGTTCTCAATGCATTCAAAGCTCGCTTAGTGCGTTATATCACAGCACAAATGCATTTTATAAGTGCATGAAATATTCATCTCAATGCTTGGGTGTCTTGCGTAACTAATTAGACAGAGTAAGCAGAAATGCACTCATGTTGAATAATAAAGTTAATTAAGCTCGCCTAAGACGAACTATGCCAGCCGGATAGTGATAATACAGGTATGCCAAGTACTGAGAATTGTACTGCTTTGAGACCTCTGGCACGAGTGACAATCACGCAGAGCGCCACTGGGGCTGCTCGCTTTACTTTTGTGGCAGAGATACTCAATCATGCAATGAGGGTAGATTGCGAGGTGGAGAGGTTTTGTTTAAGCAGGTCGTATGATTAAGATAACATTACCACTTGTGTGTCTTGACGTCAATGGCAGCTAAGACAATTTGAACAGTCTAAAGACATGAATAAACCAAGCATTGACTAATTGACCTCTGTATATTGCTAAGGTTTTGATGTGGCGTTACTAGAGACGTTGTGTGAGCTGTAACCCACATCATTTTATGAAATCAATATTGAAGCAGGCTCAGTCGTGTCACCAAACCATGCACTCAGTCTAGTCTCCAGGCTATTACTGCATCGGATAGTTTACATGATAAAGATGCTTGATTAATTATGACACCTATATAATTTACCTACTACACGTCATGACAGGCATTTGCGTCTTTTCTCCTTGGTTCGTAACCTCTGACCTACATGTAGTACATTTGCTGAGGTTAATAGCATTGTTGCACGATTCATTGGAAGCCGAGAAACTGCATTTGAGCCCTCACTCTGTATGAACGATTTGTGTTATCTGCATTTGTAACGTAACAATAACATATTGTTACCTCTGTATCTCTGTATCTTGATGAAAAGAAGTATAACATTAAGTATAGCATTAAGTATAATTTTTCAGCACTTTTCTTCGACATGCTTAGAGGCTAGACACTTAGGAATCAGGCTAACCTCGCCAAATGATGACACGATGATTCAATAGGGCGCTAGAAACCGAATGTATAGTTTAAGTAACAAAGTCTGCAAAATTATTTCAGTGGATTGTAATGTTTTTCAATAGAAAACAATAATGGTGAGCGAAAGTCAATATCTGATTGAAGCCGAGCAATCGGGGGTGTTATCCCGCAGAGAAAGAATAATGTCGCATTATGTCGCAACTCAACCTCGCGACCGATCAGATACGAAAAGTACAGCCATCGCAAAATTCGCGCTATATATTTATGTAAATATATATATATATACATATAATGTATTTATATAAAAATGTATATATATGTATATATATATATATATATATATATATATGTATAGATGCATATATATATATTTATATATATAGATATAACATATAGATATATATATATATGAATATATATATCTATAGATATATATATATATAGATAAATATATATATATATAGATGCATGTATATATATATATATATATATAGGTATAGATATATATATATACTAACCTATATATATTTATATATATATATATATACATAGAGATATATATATACATATATATATATATATATTTTTATATATATATATATATATATATATATATATATCTCTATATATATATATATATATATATCTCTATATATATATATATATATATATATATATATATCTATATATATATATATATATATATTTATATATATGTCAAGCTAGTAAATGCTGAAGGGGGCATTGTGACCGTTATTCATGCTGCAGTAACCTGGAAGGTCCCATACACTCACCAATGCACCGTCGACTTAACATCAGAGAGTATTCGCAGGTGTATTGGTAAGTGCATGGAAGGCGAGTGTGCATTGAAAGTGTGAGACACTCAAGCCTGTCTTCCAAACTCTTCCCCCGAGCCTAACAGCTTTATTATAACATCAGCTGGTCAACATATTGTGCGCACTTCGCCTCTGTCCAAAGGACATGTCTATTTCAGAATATCCAATCATTAAGAGTTGTTTGGTACATTGAGGTGTTTGAATGCCAGGCATGTATTATACCAATAACTGCAGCTTGCACTAATTCAAACCATGAATTGAATAATTGGACAAAGTATCTTATAACAACCGGAAACAGCCCTACTCGCTGTGAAGGTCGCGATACATCCTGCTTTTCGGCTCTTGCCTGACTGAGAAGGGACATTCATATCAATAACGACAACATGTCTAATTGTTCACTAAGTCTAAATATTTGACAAATGTCGACCTTGTTCAAGACAAGTTCCTCCAACATTTCCATTGCATTCCAAACGGTTATGAGGCCATGCAAATGAAGTTCACGTCAATATATCACAATGCCTGAAGACCTCTATTCCAGTCGATCCCCTAACTTTGAGTGATATGTACGAATTCACGAGAGCTTGGTGACGTCAGCATGAGCTACAGACGTACTCACTGACATCCCAGGTAATTCAGCTAATCAAGCGCCTGAGAATTCTGATAGTCCTAAAACAATATGTAGGCAATGGTGTGCGATTCGAATACTGAGAATGGACATTGATGGTACAAAGCTGGCAACTGACCAAGCCTGTCCGCTATGATCTCAGATGAATATTGATGGTACTGGGGTGTCCGTTATGAACGGTGATTTTGTCAGAAACAATATAAATATGAATGAATATAAAGCCGAATGTAAGAGAACCCTAAGTAAAGCAGATTTAGAAACCAGAGGTAATAAAGAGAGAGAGAGATATATAGATATATAGATATAGAGATAGAGATATAGAGAGAGAGAGAGAGAGGAGAGAGAGAGAGAGAGAGAGAGAGAGAGAGAGATATCTAGAGAGAGAGAGATAGATAGGAGAGAGACAGAGAGAGAACCTAGAGAGAGAGAGGAGAGAGAGAGAGAGAGAAGAGAGAGAGATAGAGAGAGAGAGGAGAGAGAGAGAGAGAGAGAGAGAGAGAGAGAGAGAGAGAGAGAGAGAGATCTCGAGAGATAGATAGAGAGATCTCTCTCTCTCTAGATCTCTCTCTAGATCTCTCTCTCTACTAGAGAGAGAGAGATCTAGAGAGAGGAGAGAGAGAGATAGATAGATAGAGAGAGAGAGGGAGAGAGAGAGGAGAGAGGAGAGACGCTCTCTATAGAGAGAGAGAGAGATCTCTAGAGTAGAGAAATCTCTTTCTCTCTCTCTATAAGAGAGATCTCTCTATAGAGAGGAGAGATCTCTCTCTCTATATCTCTTATATAGATATATCTATCTCCCTCTATATATCTCTATCTCTATATATATATATCTATATCTATGTCTCTCTAAATATCAATATATATATAAATATATATCTATCTATACTGGTCAATTTTCGACGAGGCCTCAAGCATTACTCTCAGTTTATTACTGTCTCAAATTCGTCCATATATTAGATTAAATGAGACTCTCAGTTTATTACTGTCAAAATTCGTCCATAGATTTAAATGAGACGATTAACTCTCTCTGGAATGACCCTGAGTTGAACATTCCAAATCGTGACTAACATGATGAGTCATGGAACGTTTTCTATTGTATTTAATAGGGTTATACAGGATGAATATATTACCAATGATGACCCAAAAACGGTGTGTTTGAGTCCTGGCAACCGATCACCCAAGGGTCCAGGAAGGCATCCTTGCAAATATTATGATGAAAGTCGAAACCGATTGCAATAATTTTAACAAATGAGTACAAATTAATCCGTTTGCGACATTTGTAGCCAGATAAATTGCAAACCATGTTGGCGGTATTAACTCGCTACGAAGACAAGAAAACCAACCGTAATCATTAAGAGGCACCCTTTTTCGCAGTTTTATTCCATTTTGCAAAGTGTTTTGAAAGGACAGGGTGAATGGAGTATCACCAATAATACCTAACAGGATGACTTCCCGCAGCATCTTAATTCGGGTGTGATGGAATAGATGACGAGACAGATTGGTTGGTTTGGTGACTGAACTGAGTAATAGAATTGGTGACGTCACAGAGTGTTGGAATTGGTGACGACACAGAGTGGTGGAATTGGTGACTGGCCTTAGTGTTGGTTATGGTGACTGAAGTGAGTGGTGGAATTGGTGACTAGACGGAGTGGTGGAATTGGTGACTGGCCTTAGTGTTGGGTATGGTGACTGAAGTGAGTGGTGGAATTGGTGACGACACAAAGTGGTGGAATTGGTGACTGGCCTTAGTGTTGGTTATGGTGACTGAAGTGAGTGGTGGAATTTGGTGGTGGAATTGGTGACTGGCCTTAGTGTTGGGTATGGTGACTGAAGTGAGTGGTGGAATTGGTGACGAGACGGAGTGGTGGAATTGGTGACCGGATAGTGCTGGAATTGAACTATTTGATGTCTTTTGATGTATGTGCATCTTTTGCTGTGTTATCCCCACAGAAATTTGCTCAAGACGAAGGAATAATTTTCAATTGAATCTGGACGCTATGATAGTATACAGAGTATTGCTGTCATAACGTCACATATTCGACTGAGTCATGATCACGATGCTGCAAGTCAAATGGCACAGACTACTTAACCTTGATAATGCACAGAAGGCAGGTCCACATCTATAGGCACAACCAGACTCCGATAAATGTTCTGTTTTAGGAACAAACAGGGAGTCTATTTGTGTGCTTGATTTCTGATGATCAAGATAATATTCTCCCGCTAAGAACCGGTAAGCTTTCCTAACTCCTTACACATGACCTACCCTAGCTCGATACACACGCCCACACACCTGACACCTATCCTAACTCGTGACACACCATCTGATCCATGACACCTATCCTAACTCGTCACACACAATCTGACCAACGACACCAATCCTAACCTGTGACAAATGACCTGACTCATGGCACCCATCTTAACTCATAACACTTGACTGAATACATGGCACATACCCCAATTCATTCACGATCTGACACATGACATCTACCCTATCTCATGACACACGACTTGACCCATGACACCACAGCTAACCCCCCTTCCTTACTTGCTCTGGTGTTTGGACGCTTACCTCACGCTTATACGGGTGAAATTAAACCCGATCGATTGACTCTCGACCTTTAGTCGCAGATAAGAAGCCTCATACGTTAAAGCCGGTGCAGTGCATACGGTTAGTCAGGTTGGAAATAATCCAACAGAGAAATTTCAGGGAGGAATATTCGTTATGTTAAGCTCGTCAAAAGTTCAAGAATTCCATTAGAATTACCTGAAACTATATCAAGTTTGTGACTTGGGCAGCTATGACAAGGGACCACGTTCTTGCCAAGCCGCACAAAACATCAATTTCATTGTCATTGTATAGCCAATGTTATTGTCTAGTCTATATTATTGCAGTGGTACTGACTGGCAAATGTTATTTTCACATCAGAACATTCTTATTTACGTTGCCATCCAAGCCTGTAGAAACATTCTGTCGTCCTAGCGATATTGATTGCTCTTTGACTATGTACATTCCGCTCCCGATCTGACTCACTCCCGTCCCGCCTTTACGCCCTAGCTGTTTAGACCCCGGATGGTGAATCCAGTGCGTCTGTCGGTCTAGTGACGACACCTTGTGACGGCTAAAGGAGAAAGTGAAAGCGCACCGTTGGATTGTGATTTGTCAATGAAAGAATAAGGGGCAAATAAGTGATTTAGTTTATAACTCCACTGTGTACATTTCCCAGTTCTGGTAGAAGACATGTCTCGCCCTCCTGCTATGGGTTGTACCTCAACCAAAAAAGGATTACGTGCACCTGTAACCTACCCCCACACAATCACAGGAAGCTCCACGTCACCAAGTCAGAGAGCGATTAATCGAATCTATGATCAGACGATAATACCTCCTCGACGCATCAATCACCTACCGAGTGGGGCAAAACTCACCGAGCGTCAGCATCCGCCACTCAGAGATGTTGCAGGCAACTCCAGAGGGACATCGCACTCCACCAGGTTTTAGCTACTTACTCGTCCATGTGTGCAATGATCTGCTGGTTTGTCCACTTGAAGGGACGCGCCACGGCGCGTCATGCTGTGAGCCGCTTTTACCGGGTCACATGGCTCGCGTCTGTGTAAGAGTGATTCCGTGCATAGCAGAATTTTCAATGCTGATGATTACATAAGAATAAATATCAGGTTAGGTCCAGTATATTGCTGTGACCATTTCAGATACCATGTTAGCTCCAGACGTTAGTGCAATCTGCCTGGATATTTTCCTCCGTCACTGTGACAATGCAGGTGCATGTTATTAAATCTGGTGATGGGGGGTCATGTCAGATAAAGCTGCAGTCCAGTGGGCAGGTGGCTAACTACTGCGCATTGAAGCCTCAACAACTGAATCAACCAAACATATGATCTTCTCAGTGTACTGTACTGTATGTGGGATTCATCTAGGGAAGGTTTGGTGTTTTAAATGTGGTAATGTCCTTGCTTTCAAGTGCTTCAGTCCAGGCTAGAGTAATTGCACCATGGCCTTTTCATTTATCGAACACAGTACTGCTCAAAGAAACGTTGGAAGTGACTCAGCAGCAACGAGTGACGCTGACCAAGCGCGGCAGGATGCGCAGTATGCCTTGCAGCAATACTACCAGCTGGTGGCTGCTTACAAATAAGGATCGCGTGCTCGTCTGACATGTTCTTACTTTGAGATCCCGCTAGTGTGTGAAGCTTGAGTGACTGACGTGTAAACCTTGCTGTATTGTAATATTTATCGGATTTGAGTTCTCGTATACGCATTTTGAGCCCGGCTTTTGGAAGGGATATATCTATTATCTGACTTTACGGATGTGCGTTGCGGTGTAGATCTCTATTTCCGTCCTGGGCTTGTTCCAGTTCCGTCCTAGTGTTTCTGTATTTACCCTCGATGGCTCAGATCGAGCATAGTAGAATTGAGCATGCGCATACAGCAGCTCACATCACACCAACGCCCTGTCAAGATTCAGGGTTTGAACAAATAAGACGCCACATATATTCATGTAGCAATTGGCGCCTGACACTGTCGCTTGAGCCACAACATCTATGACACTGACACTTACTGCTTCCATTCACCAAACACAAATTCAATAATAATATTAATATTTGTAACACAGTAGTCTCAACTACCACGATATGTCTGGTTCAGACTCGGGATTGTCTGCAATCACGCCGCTGTCCCTTGAATGTGCTGTAAATTAATCTGCCATTATAAAGGTCCTCTCGTGGTATTTCCCATTTAGCGAATGTGTTGCGACTTTGAACTTTTGTTTCATTGAATATTCAATGTTGTGTTTATGTCGCAGTGAACAAGTGGATAGAATAATGGTATTGGAATCGGACAAGGAGACTTTACGCAAAAGGTATTGTAGTATTTACCGCTGCCTCCGAATAGTTATATTCAATTCTATAATACCATGCTATAATAATGGCAGCCTAGCAGATGCCTCGCACTGTATGGCCCCCTTAAATATATACAAGTGTTTTTATTTTTCCATCAATACATCCATTTGCGGGCCATCACTGAAACGTCGCGCAGCATCACTTCACACTGGGGCCACAGTCAGGATCTAATGCCGTAGCCCCCTTTCCATTTCTTTTATTTTATACTCTTCATTGCTGTTTATTATTATCTGCCTGGACCACGTTATCACGTGCTCGGAAGGTATCAGTTTGGAAACTCGTCAGTCAAAGAGTGGCACTATAGAAAGCAGTAACTAGCTAGTCAGCAGCACTAAAGAAAGCAGTAACTAACTAGTCAGCAGCACGCCAGAGTGGCACTAAAGAAAGCAGTAACTAACTAGTCAGCAGCACGCCAGAGTGGCACTAAAGAAAGCAGTAACTAACTAGTCAGCAGCTCGCCAGAGTGGCACTAAAGAAAGCAGTAACTAACTAGTCAGCAGCACGCCAGACACATATTCTATTCATATTCCCGTTTATGAGCTTGTCGCACCCCATAACCATTACAAATTCGTCATCTCAACTAAACAAAACCTGTCATTTATCACCGAAAATGGTACTTTATTTGGGGTCAAACCCGTTTTAGCCGATTCAAAACTTTACCGTAGCCTGATGCTGAGCGATCACCAGGTCAAAGACGAGGAAGCAAGTACCTTGATCGAGGTGCTTACTTTGTTCCCAGTACGGCATACTTAGTTTGAAGTATGCATGCAAAAACATTAATTTTTTCAATTGTTATGCAAATTGTGACCTTGTTTACTGACAATTGGTTAGAGTCGTGGAATCCCACTTAGTTGTCACATCCTCGATTTGGGACCATGTTTAGAGTTGCACGTGCTCGTTAGGGTTTCTTATGTACTTTCAATCTTTCGGGCATCAGCAATCGCGCGTCTTTTCTGATGAAGCAAGAATCATTCGGCAAAGGTAAGAACTTACTTTTTGCGTAGTATAGTTTGTCTAGATTGTATAAAATATATTTTCGTAAAAATTGTATGTCATGTTTGTGACATATCGATGATAACATTTCACCTCAAGTCAAACCATTTGCGCACGAAATATGTTTGTTCTCCAATGTAAGTACGCAGTACCTTGACTGTTTCAAATGGTTGTTTAGCCAGGCTACTAGTGTCTTAACGTATTGCTGACTAGAGCTTGGGAACATATTTTCTGGGCTTTGATGGCAATTTGTGGTTGTAAGATCACTGAAAGCGACCAGACCTCTTGATTGAGTGTGCATAGTTACTTGTCCAGTAGTTTTTAAGCATGAATGTGCTTCCCAAATATAATTACAAAGCTACCAGACTGTCTGATATTACTCAATTATGTAATATACTTTGTGATTCCAGGTTGCTGATTTAATACTCAAGTGTGTTACTGCAGAGGAAATTGAATTTATAACACCAAAGTAATGTTCATAGAATCATTAGTACTGATCATGGAAATTAATTTAAAATAGGCGATGTGTATCTGTGAAATTTGCTTGTTTTTGTGTGACTTGGAGAAAACTACTGACGAACTAAGAATCGTTTTAAAACAAGTGTACACTTACTCTGAGAGTTTCATATGATCATGTGTTGCTAGCTTGTGAATATTATACTTAGTTACATTTCTGTATCTGTTGAGCTCACAGAATAAACACTGGTATGTCCCAAAAAACAGCAATGATTTATCATACTGACCCTCTCTCATCCCCTGGCGCCCCACTGACCCTCTCTCATCCCCTGGCGCCCCACTGACCCTCTAACACCCATAGACCCTCCCCCATTGACCCTCTCTGACCCCTAGGATCCTATCTTACTCCAGGCTATCCTATTTCATATACCACCATAGGTTTGAAATTAATCACACATCACAGGTATAACGTAAGAAAGAAAATTAGAGACAAAAAGGCTCAAAGAATGTTATCAGTGTGCCATTTACAATACAGTATATAATAAATGAAAATAAATGCTATGGCAGATGACTGGGCTGTGAAAACAGTCACATGTGGTTTTTGGAAGCACAGAAGGTATATTGCGTGGACAGAGTGTGATGAAGTTATAAACTTACTGTACTGTTTGATTTTACTGTACTGTTTGATTTTATTTGAATTTTGTGTCTGGTCAGCTGCAAAGCATGCAGTGTAAAAATTGGTGGGATTATTGTCATGTGTACCTCAATCGAAGTGCGCTGTACTTAAAACGTAGCTGTTGTCGTATCTCTGGTCACACTGTTTACGGCTGTGGCAACCTTCCACCTCGCAGCAACTTTTCTCGGATTGTTTTGGGATTTTGACTAACTAGCCTCCTCTGACATCTGTGAGTTCGTTGATTACTATGCGAGTTTCTCCAAATTGACAGTGCTTTGCTGTTGTTAAGGCCGCAGTTAGCAGAGCTCAGAACATGCTATAGTGGTGATATAGCTCTCAGGTAGCAGAGCGTGTTCTAGTGAAATCGGGAGAAACACACGAGCAACACCTAAGTATAGTTGTAGATCTGCGTGACCAAGAGTGCGTGTCATGCTAGCCCTTTATCAAACATAAAGCCTGGTTATATCCTCGCCAGCCCAGGAGCACCGGGCTTGGCAATAGCCGTATCTAGCTGTATAAGGAGTTAGTCAAGGATGCTATCAGGTTCCATCTTGCTTGCAATCAGTTGTGCGGTTTCTTATACAGGCTGCCACATAGTGCCAAACACAGCGATCGATCCCACATCAGTCATCAACACGAGCAAAATATTAATTGTCATTGTCCCATGCTGTATGAATAACGGCATATGTAGTATGTTGCTCTGTCTTTCGCCAAGAGTTTGGTGTGCTTGTGTGCTTGGTCTCTGCAAAGAGCTGGCATACATCGGCTAGTTCCTCACGTTAGGGTTACATCGTTCTCACTCACCTTCAAACGAGTCATGGTCCGTGGTGTGTAAGAGCATGACTCAGTAGGTGTGTTCTTCAGCACAAAGTTGTACTTTTGGGTGAGGACCCAGACACTTTGCTACGCATGGCGGCCACTAAAGACCGGCTCTGACAGTTCTTTTTCTTTAGTCAGTGCTATTGTTGGCGAGCAGGCGTCAATGATAAACAGAATGGGATCACCCTGATACAGCCAGTAGAAGACCCTCATATAGTCATCAGGCCACTGGCCAGGGTCAACAGTGTACACCCTTTGATCGGCCCACACCCAGGACCGTGATCCAGAACCGGATTATGGGGCAGAGGATTACATTGTGCTGGAATGCGTCGACGATTACGGACATATCGACATTTAAAACTCCGCGGTTTTGTCTTGTTTTGTGATCTCGATAGTGACACCCTAAGACGCATTTTCTATGCACCACCACAGCCATGGATCTGATCGTTGTCACTTGTCCTCAGGTCGAGCCACAGAGCAAACTTTCTGGTCAGAAACTATCCTAGAGACACCCATACCAAGTCTTTCGCAATCATTGCCACGCTTGGGTCACGCTTGGGTCACGCTTGGGTCAGGCTTGTTGTGGCTAGGGCTTTCTTTGCCTCATCCGACTGTTGGTAGGCGCACATGCTCAAGCAAACAGTTGGGTTGTAGAATTTGGCTTTTGCCGGGTCTCGAAAGAGCCGCAGCATTACTTTCACTGTGCACGCCGTGTTTTTCAGGTTGATGTTCCACGCTGTGTCACTCTTATTGTATACAAGCTTTTTTTGGAAGAGCACATGGTCGTTCAAACTCACAAACCAATCTCTGTACTGGGTGTGGATATAACGGGCAATCATGTAACACTCTATATTGCGTAGCTTTCGTTACCCATGGCGCGCATCGTACAACTATAGCCGTTTAAACCTGAGCTCATATTCCAGTCTGTCGCCAAGCTCGCTCTGGTAAAAGGACATGTGGCTCTCGAAAAGTTCAATGTCCGAGGTTGTGTACAACACTGCAGTTTGCTTCAGTCAAGGTCAGCGTGATTGCAAAGGCCAGTCGGGCTGTCCCGGGACAATTACGTCGTTTGCCCCTAGATTGGGGAAATGGACCAGCATTCTATTCTGGTCGATGGTACATATGTCTGAAGTGATGACTACAGACTGCAGCAAGCCTTTTACGCCGAGGGGATCACGTAGCCTGTGGTATGGATTTAGCTTGCAGCCATATCGACTGGTCATGTTGACAGTTGAACTATTATGAATGCATCTTTAATACAGTCACATGCATGATAACTTTGACAATGCTACATTTGACCATGGCGCCCCTGAGGAGGGAGCCAAGACAGGGGGAACAGGGGTCTGACTTCATTGATGGATTGCCAATTAGAACATACTAGACGTGAAAGTAACAAGTCTGAGTCAAACCGAACGGCAGGGACGAGAGCTTCTTATGGGCGCTGTCGCTAACTATTACAATACATTTGCTAAAGAAGGCCATTCACTAACCCTATGCCTTGATTATTCAAGTATGCTGGAGAAGAATTTTCTTTAGGGACTACCCTTACCTAAGGTTAGTTAATTATCGTACCAGAAAACCATTGGCGCTCACAACATTAGCCAGTAGGAGGAGTACTTCTATCCATGAGGATTTGGGCCTCCATGAGTGGTCTAGGACTTGAAAGAAAGCTGCCCCAAGGAAACACTACAGCCCTCTAAGGCATTGACCATGCACCAGTTGAAGTCGTAGACACCCTATTTTGTACTGCAATTGACTAGACCACAGGCCATGACAGAGCAAGGTGACAAGGCAGAAACAAGCTTCCAAGGGGGCGCTCATAATGCTATAGAGGACTTGGATACACAGAGCAAGGTGACAAGGCAGACACAAGCTTCCAAGGGGGCGCTCATAATGCTATAGAGGACTTGGATACACAGAGCAAGGTGACAAGGCAGAAACAAGCTTCCAAGGGGGCGTTCATAATGCTATAGAGGACTTGGATACACAGAGCAAGGTGACAAGGCAGACACAAGCTTCAAAGGGGGCGTTCATAATGCTACAGAGGACTTGGATACACAGAGCAAGGTGACAAGGCAGACACAAGCTTCCAAGGGGGCGTTCATAATGCTATAGAGGACTTGGATACACAGAGCAAGGTGACAAGGGCAGAAAAAAGCTTCCAAGGTGGCGTTCATAATGCTATAGAGGACTTGGTTACACAAGGGGGCGTTCATAATGCTATAGAGGACTTGGATACACAGGCAAGGCAGACACAAGCTTCCAAGGGGGCGTTCATAATGCTATAGAGGACTTGGATACACAGAGCAAGGTGACAAGGCAGACACAAGCTTCAAAGGGGGCGTTCATAATGCTACAGAGGACTTGGATACACAGAGCAAGAAGGTGACAAGGCAGATTAACAAGCTTCAAAGGGGGCGTTCATAATGCTATAGAGGACTTGGATACACAGAGCATTGGGGTGACAAGGCAGACACAAGCTTCCAAGGGGGCGTTCATAATATAGAGGATGGGCCTCCATGAGGACTTGGATACTAGGACAAGAGCAAGGTGACAAGGCAGACACAAGCTTCCAAGGGGGCGTTCATAATGCTACAGAGGACTTGGATACACAGACACAGAAGGTGACAAGGCAGACACAAGCTTCCAAGGGGGCGCTCATAATGCTATAGAGGACTTGGATACACAGAGCAAGGTGACAAGGCAGACACAAGCTTCAAAGGGGGCGTTCATAATGCTATAGAGGACTTGGATACACAGAGCAAGGTGACAAGGCAGACACAAGCTTCCAAGGGGGCGTTCATAATGCTACAGAGGACTTGGATACACAGAGCAAGGTGACAAGGCAGAAACAAGCTTCAAAGGGGGCGTTCATAATGCTATAGAGGACTTGGATACACAGAGCAAGGTGACAAGGCAGACACAAGCTTCCAAGGGGGCGTTCATAATGCTATAGAGGACTTGGATACACAGAGCAAGGTGACAAGGCAGACACAAGCTTCCAAGGGGGCGTTCATAATGCTATAGAGGACTTGGATACACAGAGCAAGGTGACAAGGCAGAAACAAGCTTCCAAGGGGGCGTTCATAATGCTATAGAGGACTTGGATACACAGAGCAAGGTGACAAGGCAGAAACAAGCTTCCAAGGAGGCGTTCATAATTCTATAGAGGACTTGGATACACAGCGCAAGGTGACAAGGCAGAAACAAGCTTCCAAGGGGGCGTTCATAATGCTATAGAGGACTTGGATAAACAGAGCAAGGTGACAAGGCAGACACAAGCTTCCAAGGGGGCGTTCATAATGCTATAGAGGACTTGGATACACAGACAGTGGATTGGCTGCCACTCGGGGGATTGACGAGGCTATGCACATCCAGCGAGGCGAGCTGGTCATCAACCTGGCTCAGTCAACTGAGATCAAACGGGGATCACCTGAAGGGAAGCCAAGATGGCAACATTGGACGAAGCAGGAAGTGGGTATAGTGCGGCCTGGAGATTCCAGGCGAGTTAGCCATTTGAGTGTTGAGGCTGCTTCTGTTTGATTGGAGTCTCAAAATCAACCGCATTAGGGAGCCAATCAACCTAATACGCCACGAGGTCAAAATGCTACTCACGCATATCCTCACGCTGTTCCGGAATCCCATCCATCTTCACTGCAAATGGGATGGTGATCTCGACACTGCTACTTATCCTGACAGACACTTGGACGACGCAACCCTAGCACCAACTCCATCACCGGCCAGCAAGGGTGGTGTGAACGAGTAGTTAAAAAGCATGTCAGCTCCTTGACACACACCCTGAAGGGATTGGCAAGTAAAGCAGCAGCTCTTCTCAAAGGGATCATCGACTCCATCGTATCATGGACGCTCAACTCAGCTGCAAAGGTGGCTTGCTGGTTGGCAGAACATGTATTGCCCACAATCGTGGCATTGGGGGATGGGGGGGGAGTGATCTTCCTGATGCTCCGTGACCAACTTGCCTAGCAAAGTAAACCAAAATATAGCCCTACAAGACGTCTGCGTAGACGTCTTACCGTTTCTCGAAACAACGCAAAGCGAATATTTTTAGATCGATTCAGACAACTACCAACACCAAACATACACAAGTGATGGAGTTATAGAATGCAATGATGTTTAACGGACGATTTTATCCCTTTTCGGCGGGGGATTTCATCCGTGGTAATTATTTATAGTTTGATCAATTTGGGAAGCGGTAAAAAGTCAGAAACACAGCAACATGTTTGTTTACAAGTTCAAGACCACATGCACTGCGCATGCACAGAAAGACGACGACACATGCTAAGCCCGGGGGGGGGGGGGCACTTAAGTGTAAAGATATAGAATACATGTGCCGCACGAAGGGGGTGGTTTTTTCGACATCTCGACTTTTACGACGGGATAGACATTCGCATAATACCTTGTACGATGGAGTATACTTTTTCTCATTCTCAACGAGTACAACGGGTACGGGTTTTCGAGGTCCCGCGGCACACCCCTATCCGAGTTAGGGTAAGTGCCCCACACTTGGGATGCTAAGGCAATGCGGGAAATCGCGAGAATTAAAAATTTCCAAAATGGCCATTTGTTCGGAAACGAACTATCGATGGCATTTATTGAAGAATAGTGTCGAGTGGTGGTAAGTTTTTTGGAGCGAAAGGTCTATTTTTTGTAAAGGCTCTTGATATATGTTATTTTCTAGGTGCGAAATATAGCCCTTCAACCCAAACGAGAACACGCCGACTGTGTTTGACGAACTCTTCGTAACGGTATAAATTCATGTTACCGTTACACCGGAGCTAGCCAAAATATAGCCAGGCCTATTGCAATTCCGCTCGCCAAGGCTCGTTGGTGTCAAGGCTTCCTTCATGTGATGGCGCTGCTACATTGATATTTGTGCTCAGGGTGTTTGTCAACGAGCAGACATGCTTTTGCGGACTTTGATCTTAACAATATGCACTGAGCGCCTGGAGTTGAAGCGTGTAAAACTATTGTGGTCGCAGTAAGAACTTGCTTGGTTTACTGTGCATGACTCAACAATGCTATTTATTGATGTCTGTCGTGCACGGTAGATAAAAAAGGACGAAGTCTATACACTACTCCTGCTTTTTCAACAACAGACGTAATCCCTGCCCCGCACGCTGCCATGCCTTACCACATGGGTTTTATTTGATGTACATTATAATATTACACAGCTAATAGATAGTTGATTTATTGCGAGGCAAGCAATGACTTCCAATGAGTTTGAAAATCGTGTACAGGATTTGGGGGCATTCGTCAGAGACTTGGAGGTACAAGTGAGGCATCGGGAGTACTTGGAGTTGAAGGATTCTCTGGAGTTTATGAACGATATCCTGGTTGAGCGAGTTAGACCTCCAAAGGGCTAGTTCGAAGTTGCTTACAATATCAATTTATGCTGGAAATTAATCGCAAGCAAATAACCATGAAAATTTAGATAACTCTGCATTGTTTGCGATGAGGTCTAAAGCGACTTTTTCCATGATGTTTTGCAACCAGTAACCTTTAGAGGCGTTGTTTGTGTTGTGTAAGATCTCTGGACAAAGTCTGCTCGTCTAATACGTTGCTTGGGGAATATGCCTCAATACAAACTGTATACCAAATGAATCATAATGTTGACGCGCTGTGACTCAATCGGGTCGTTACGTTATCTGCGGATATGTGGATACATCTTGAATATTTGTGATGCGATAATTGTAGATGCTTTTTGAATGTTCGTTCGATTGAGTAAATATTTAAGGATGCCGCAAGTGTGGGCAGTGGAAATCAATGACGTAATTAGAATTTATAATTGAGCAGTCAGTCTACTTTTACAAATGTGATCAAATTCATATTTGAGAAGATCTTGGTACTCTATAAACGAACCTGTGACAAGCCATACAACGCATTAATGTTGGTTTGCCCTTTAACCAAACACTTTCATACTTACTTACAAAGAGAACATGTAGCAGTTGGCTGTTCGGCGGGTGGTTGCAGTCGGCTGTGCAGCTGATGGTCCAGGTGGTCCAGTTACCTTATAGCTTCTATTGGATTAACCACTACTGGAGAAATGTTTGCTGTCACCACGAAAATTGTGGTGGGGTCCAATCTCACTAGATACCTAGAATAAAGGAGGGCTAGGAGGAGATTGGGTGGACTCCGTGAATGTTTGGTCTAGCCCTTCTATAGCCCTACAAGACGTCTGAGTATAAACTCATGTTACCGTTACGACCGGAGCTAGCCCTTCTATAACTTCATTTACATGCTGTGATAGTTAATGCTAAATTTCCCTTAGAAATGCTGAGCTTTGTCGGCAAACAGCAGAATTACGTTGAATAAAAACAGAGGAAGAGGCCACATCGGATGCCATAGCGAGGAGAGTGGTGGTTGGGGCGAGACGTGCAGGATGTGCCCAGTGTTTGAGGTGCGTCAATGAACCGATCGTGTGTACCGAGTTCTGTCCAATAAGGTATTGATCATGAGAATGATTGATTTCCATTACCATGACAAAACATGTGTTATTGCTATCAATAATGTATGGGTGCAGTGGTCCAAAGGTTGACCAACTCACTGCTGAGTTGGATAATGCTACACTAGAGAAGAGCCTGACAAAAATTTATATGCAGGAATGGATTAGATTCAGTGATACATGGTTTGGTGTTTACTTGCCGTCTCTACCTTTGATGCTCGCGGCACAGGCCGTCCTACATCCATCTCAAACGACCAACACCCCTCCACCCGCACGCTGACATATGGATCATCTCAATCCAGTCCGTCGCCACCTCCTCCTTACCTGACATCACCATCATCTCAATCCATTTTTTGCCAACCCCCCCCCCCCCCCCCCCTCCTCTCCCCACAACCCGCGGTGACACCACCTTCGTCTTAATGCAGTTCCAGTTGAAGATGCCAGTTTTACATGAGCAATGGATATATCGGGCCAAAAAGAACAAGTTTGAGCTGTTTGAGTTTTTAAGCAGATCCACAACCAGCCCCGATATGGTACTAGTTTTATGGGGCGACAATGAGTCATCTGCAAATGTTGTGATTGTCATTGATGATATAACTGAGGAGCTACGTAGGGAATATTATGCTTCTCGTTCAACGGGCAGAGTTTGTCGTCTTACTAACTCATATTCAGCTGGGCGGCCTGTAGAAAAGTAAATTCAATAAAAAATTAAACCTTCCATCAGCTGATATGTAACGCTTCGTGGCATTGATGTTGTAATGACATCTTTTATGGTGACTTACACAGCATTGATGTGTGTCTTCATTCCCCAGACACGACCGTGAAGTGAACAGATTGTGCCAGGAAGTCGGCGATGCGCAGGCCAGGCTGGCTCACGAGCAGCGCATGTCGGTTGAGCTCAAACAGCGCCACAGAGAGAGAGTGAACGCGATCGAGCAGGAGCACCAACAGCAACTGGGTGATCTGCGCGCCAGGTGCGTGGCTACTTTATTGAACTATAATACATTGATTAAGACAACCCCAATAAGGACTAGCAAGTTTAGCGCAGTCGTCAAACTCATTGTTTCTGACAATATCCAGTACAGGAAATAACCAATTGCAGACAATCTTTGGATTCAGAATGAAGGAATTAGAAAAGGAAAACGAGGTTCTTCAACGTAAACGAGAGGAATGGAAAGCTAAACATGCGCTGCATTGTGACAAGGTACAAGAGACACACAGACAAGAGAACGAGTGAGTGTTACCAACAAAGCCGTCAGGCTGTATGAAACGCACTGAAAAGTAACTATTCATGTGTCATGTCATGTTTGTTGATGGGAACTGTTTTGTATGGTGTATCGTTGTTAATCTTTTAGCCCGTTTAGCATCAACTCTCACCTTGCACTTTAGCTGGCCATCATTTCACAGAGTGTTCTTGACCATCATATTGATTAGAAATTAGCAATACCATTGGAAGACATTGCTGGCAGACGTTATATGCTCTAAAAAATACTTTCCTCCATGTGAGAAGATTGACACTATCTAGAAGCAGTACAATGAGATGCAGCAAAATATGAATCGCGTCTTTCGCAAAAGCGAGAGATTCCTGTAGAGCATGAGAGATGGATTATCTTTATTGACAATACTGATGGTAAGGTTAATTTATCAACCGCTTACATCACCTGGTATAGGTGAACATATCAGTCGCTTATAACACCTGGAATAGGTGAACAAATCAGCCGCTTATAACACCTGGTATAGGTGAGCATATCAGCCGCTAACAGCACCTGATATTGTGAACATATCAGCCGCTTACAACACCTGTTAAAGGTGAACGTATCAGCCGCTAACAACACCTGGTATATGTGAACAAATCAACTGCTAACAACACTTGGCATAGGGGAACATATCAGCCGCTATCAACACCTGGTATAGGTGAACACATCAGCTCACACGCTGCCCCTGTAACGTCGCTATTAGTCATTGTATATATCTCCGTGCAATAGATCATCTCTTGCTCAAACTATAGTCCTGCTATGCTTGAAGTGAACTTGTTATGGAGGTGAAATCTCTCCGCGAAGACAATGAAGCATACAGAGCTTCACTGGAGCAGTGTCGTTTTGGGGAGAGCCGTGAGAGGAAAACAAAGGCGCAATACGAGGAACAATTCCGCGCATGGAGGGCCGGGTAATCATACTTATGATAGCTACTGAAGCAGGCAGCCCTATTCCTAGCTTGTATGAGACACTAGCTGCATGTCATCGTTCAATATTTGTGGGCTGTTTCCTTGTGATACATTGTAGTTGTGTTGTAGAGTCATTGATATAATATAACAACTGGTTATTTGGTACGTTTCCAGATGCGTATTAAACATCATAGTTCATTGTCGCCTTATAACATTGGTTATTCTGTTGCAAGTTACGTGGGGCAGTTAAGCAGACTACGAGAAGCAAGTAAACAGCTCCAGGAAGCTGTATCGCAACGTACGGAGGAGAGGGATTTGTTGGCATCTAATCTGACAATTGCCACGACCAGCAATGAAACCAAAGAAATGAATATTGAAATGTACAAGAAGGAGCTTAAAGACCTACAAAAGAGGTGCTCACTAATTGGTTATGTTCCGAGTTTAATAAGGATGGCAAAAGCCGCATTCTTGTCTCATGCACGGTAAACCCTGATCAGGCCCTAGCCGACATGTCTGCTGTAGCATCAGAGCGAGATCAGGCCCTTCAACATATGCTATCTCGCATGACTCTTAGGCATCATTGCTTCTTTTGGTGTGCTAAATGGTGCTTGTGATTGTGTTATGTTACCATGAGACCAATTAACTGGGTCAGGATCTCTGCTTGTGTAATAAACATTTTTGTGTCTAACTACTGAATGCCTATCATTCGGAACAATTTCTTGTTTGCAAGTTTAAAGTCTCTAGAAACACATTTTGTTATTGACACTTTGATCTCTGTTTGTTTCAAGATGTGATGAGGATGTGAGTCGACTGCGCGGGGAACTAGAGAAAGTGACTGTGGAGAAGGACCAGGCAGTTACTGGCTTAGAGCGACTCAAGAAGAGCCAGGGCGCTGACGTAGAGCAGGTTGAGGCATACAAACAACAACTACATGCCTTACAGCACAGGTACGCCTGTAATGTGAATTGTTTGTTAAATATTGGTATTTGACAAACCAGGTAGGGTCCGATGCTTGCTTAGGACTTAACCAGCGTGGCACGTCTCCTAAAGGCTACTTCAACAGAAGCTATCTCGCATGACTCTTGGGCATAATTGCTTCTTGTTTCATGGCGACCAGTTTGCGATGGCATTTGCTGAAACTTATATGCTGATAAGAATTACTAGTTATTTAATTGGCATTACTTTTCTTCTTATGATCCTCATATTTCGACACACCCTTCTTCGAGTTGTTCATGCCACATTGTGCACCAAGTAATGTAGTGTTTGCTTTATCGACTGTTCAATTAAGCTTATGAGAAAGAATATCCATTTTTATTTCCAATATCCTTGTGAATTGTTTGCCATAATCTGATATATTTTGATGGATTTTTGCTTTGATTAAGACCCGGTTATAAATCAAGCCATAACCTTTGATTTTGATTGTGTTATCTTGTCCTAAGCAATTCTGATGAGGTCAATAGACTATGTCTAGATCT
Source organism: Urechis unicinctus (assembly GCA_034190875.2). NCBI lineage: Eukaryota > Metazoa > Annelida > Polychaeta > Xenopneusta > Urechidae > Urechis > Urechis unicinctus. Next base: position 80,347,170 of record CM067350.1, on the reverse strand, counting down.
CCGGAAATGACAAAAGACGTAGTTGAATTCGAGACCATACTTATACAAATCAAACTGATATATACAAGCGTCAGCAGATATATGCATTGATAACATGATAACATTTGTTGTTACTAACTAGATGTTGTTGTTTCAGTCATACTGATGAAATAAACAGGCAAACTCGCTACAAAAGTTGACACAGGAGAAGAAAATTGCCAGCCTCGGTGAATTTGAAGAACATCACACATGCCAAGCAAATAACATCCTACCAGCGTCAGCTGCAGGACCTCCAAGAGAGGTATCGTTTTCACGTTGTTATTGCTGGTTGATGGTGAGGTTGGTTTTATTGCTGTCTACCTACCTGGAAATGTTATTTGACCGAGTGGTGTGTGCTTGTGCTTGTCCTGTTGTGCTGTTGTTCATGTTAGGGTGTGTCTAAATGATGCTGTGGACCTGTATCTCTCTTCAGATTACGAGATTGGGTGATTGGGCCATTACAGCAAAAATGTCAGAGAAGCCAATAATGACTTGTCACGGTCTATAACACGAGAAGGAGAAGGAGATCACAGACTTGGCCTTAATGTTTTATGTACTGCATCAACAGGTTAATGTCACGAACAATAATGCTGACGATCGTGTGGGATATTTAACAGACACAACTGGTATTGCCGTATCTACAATCCCATATCAACTGTCTCCAGAGCAGAACTCTAGAAACAGGTGATCATATGTCGGGGTACAAATTGTTCACATATCATTAGGAAGGCTTTTACATATCCAAGGTCGGGAATCCATACCAAAGTAAACTGTGACGCATCGTGGGGAGTAAACGTAGGTTTGGCTCCGTCGTTGCGGAATTAGGATGAGATCCATAAGAAGGGGTAGTGGTCACGGCGGGAATTAGAAGGTCCATAAGGATGTTAGGTAGGGGTCACGGCGGGAATTAGAGTGAATAGGGTTAACGGAATTAGAGTGAGGTTCATAAGGATGTTAGGTAGGGGTCACGGCGGGAATTAGAGTGAGGTTCATAAGAATGTTAGGTAGGGTTCACGGCGGGAATTAGAGTGAGGTCCATAACGTTGGGTCAAGGTGGAATTAACGTTGGGTCAAGGTGGAATTAACGTTGGGTCAAGGGAAAAAAAAGGTCATTTACAGCTGACTTTCAGACTAGAACCTACATCGAGAAGACTTTTTCTTCACTTGTTTCATACGAGCTTTTGTATTGAATACAGTACAACTAAAAACTGAATGACCGAATCACACTGGAGAGAGACCAGGTTGTCGCTGACTTGTCAATCATGTTGATGATTTGCAATTCTGATAATAATGATGCTAATTGTGATAATGATGATAAGTTATAAAAGTTTGTCTCATGATAAAGGTTGCAATTTTTAATTTAATCAATGATATAACCCAGAGGTTTTGTTTTGACCTTGGCTTCAAATTAAGATCAATGTCATCTGAAAAAGTTTTTAATCGTCGTTAACTCCCTGGAAAAAGATTTGATTGTAAAAAGATTACAGATATTTGTTCCCTAATTAAGCTGTAAATGTTTTCTTGATTTAATAGTGAAATGTTGTGGGGTCAGTCGAATACTTTTCAAAAAAGATTTCTATCGCTTATGTATTTGGCAATACACATCCAATGACAAAAAAAATGGGTAATTTTTTTTGTCAGTGACAACATCTATCGTATGGTAAATTATGACATTTCGGCTTAGTCTACAAACGAACCAACCATTATAAATCATAATATCTCCGCGCATTTGACTCAAACATTTAACCGTTTAAATATATCTGTTACTTACGCAATGAGTTTTTATAAAAAAAATTTTAACGCTGGCAATGTTCGTTCGCTTATTATTCGAAAATATCGATTTAATTGTCATTAAATTTGGGTTGATTGTTGTCATGGATAGCATAAACCGTATCGTAAAATTTTAGTGATGTCGATGACGTATCTGCGTTTAGGAACAGAGAAACTGAAATCGGAAGTTAAAGCGCCGTATCTAGCTAATGGTCGTATCGTAGCTTTGATTTAAATCGAGTGTAGCCCTTTTCAATTGCGAACAAATAACTAATTACGTGTTATTGTAAAAGTTGTTTCCTTATAAACAAAGTTCAAAGAAAAGTGATGGGCTGTGAACACCGGCTTCTCACACACGAGGTGAATGTGCTGTCCCAGTGCCACGCCCTCTTATCTTACATAGCTTGAAGCTACACGAGGTGAACGTGCTGTCCCAGTGCCACGCCCTCTTATCTTACATAGCTTGAAGCTACACTAGGGGAACGTGCTGTCCCAGTGCCACACCCTGTTATCTTACATAGCTTAAAGCTACACTAGGTGAACGTGCTGTCCCAGTGCCATGCCCTGTTATCTTACATAGCTTGAAGCTACACTAGGTGAACGTGCTGTCCCAGTGCCACGTCCTCTTATCTTACATAGCTTGAAGCTACACGAGGTGAACGTGCTGTCCCAGTGCCATGCCCTGTTATCTTACATAGCTTGAAGCTACACGAGGGGAACGTGCTGTCCCAGTGCCACGCCCTCTTATCTTACATAGCTTGAAGCTACACTAGGGGAACGTGCTGTCCCAGTGCCATGCCTTGTTATCTTACGTAGCTTGAAGCTACACTAGGGGAACGTGCTGTCCCAGTGCCACGCCCTGTTATCTTGAAGCTACACTAGATGCCTTCCTGGTATTTTTACACTTTAAACAATTGTGACCTGTTCAGTATGATAACCTTAAGTATTACTTAGCTAAATTACTTATAGCATTATGTTGATGCTGATAATGATGTCGGTGATAAAAATCTAGAGAAAATCTTTCCAGCTAGCCATATTGTCGATTTTAATAATGTAGATTATGATGATGATGATGATAACGAATTCTATGATGAAGATAATTATGAAGGTACCCTTGATGATAAATTGACGTCTTGTTTTGGTTGTCAATGTGTTTCTCGTATATATCTAGCAATGCTTATGAGGTAAGAAGAATTCGTCAGGCCCTTCTGGAAATTACAAAAGACAAAGAGCGGGCCGATGCAGACCTCGAGATCAGCCGCTGTTCCAGCGCCGGGCAGACCAGTACCTACAAGCGGCAGCTGCAGGACCTTCAACAGAGGTGTGCTGTTAGACTAATGTTGAGCACGACAAATTACATTAATGACATTGACAGAGTACAATCCGCAGAGGATTGGACGACAACGTGGTGTATTTATCCTCGAATCGTGCGCATCAATAAATATAAAAGCACATACAGAATAAACGTTATTTTGATAGGTGTTATAAATAATATGTAAACAAACCATACTTTTATGAAATACCCAAAAAAATATGAAGATAGCATTATATGATTAATTATTGAAGAACATGTGCTTGGAGAGTATTCATAGAACATTTGGCGTAGCTTGATGATGCTACGAATAGAATGATATACTGAGTTGATAAGCCATCGATCAACATTTGATATTTCTTAATTCTTGCATTTGATCATGTCGTCTATACTAGTACCTGTTATAAATAAATATGTGCCATCTGCATACAATATGCAAATATTCACACATTGTAATTTTGGTTAGAAATTAAAGACCACTGTTAACCAATCACTTCTTCGTGGCAGTAACATTGATATGATACAGTGTCAGGATATGAGGAGTAGACAGGCAAGCGTCGGCAATGGCAAAATTAAGGATGGAATGTCTTCAATCTTTGTTTTCATTGCTGTAAATGTTTACTTCTGTTGTTTCAGTTTTACTGAAGATGTAAGCACACGCTGCGTTCTAAGCTGCAAAATGTGACACAGGAGAAAGAACAAGCTGTTGCCAGCTTGGTTCAACTGGAAGCCAATCGCACTGATGATGCCAAGCAAATATCATCCTACAAGCGACGGCTACAGGATTTACAACAGCGGTGTGGGAATTTGATGTGATTATTGTGCGATTAATGGCGAAATTGGTATCTAAAATCAACAATAAAATTCCACTTGAAGTAATGCTCATAGCGATATGTGTGGGTGTGTGCGTGCGTGCGTGTGTGTGTGTGAGAGAGATAGAGGCTGTGTGTGTGTTCTTGCATACGCATGTGTGCGATCCAAACCTGCTACATGCGAGGATAAAGTTGAAATAGACTGTGATGTTGCATGTCTAGGTATGACGAGGAGACTAACAGGATGCGCCGGGAGCAAAGCATAAGCAAAAACGTTATGGCTCAACTCGTCCAGGAGAGAGACCGGGTCGTCGCTGACTTGTCAGGACTGGAGAAGAAACATGAGTCCGAACTATATCAGCTGCAGATCCACAACCAGCAGCTGTCCGATTTGAAAAAGAAGTATTGTTTGCTCGAAGTTATAATATTCAAGAAGTGACAACGTGTGTTTATTAGCATAAAGATGTGTTTTACACATGCGATATAAATGCTTCACTCTTTGCTGTTCACATATAGGGTATGGTTTTATTTCTAGACGTGATGAGGAGATCATGAAATGCCATCAAGAGCGTAGCGACCGGTCCCAAGCCAACCTATCTAGCTCTACATCAGAGCGAGACCAGGCCCTAGGTGACCTGTCACGCACTACAACACGTCACGCGGTAGATAAAAGGAACATCACACAATACACGGAACGGTTTCAGCTTCTACAGACGAGGTGTGGTCACAATGACGTTTGTTTGGCATTATTTATACCTGTATTTTGACAGCTATTCAGTCGTGGTATATTAGTATGCTATATAACAATTATTTTTATACTCATCCACCAGCCGGGGTTGGTCATTATTTGTGATCCATTATCGCCTGATGGATGTTGGAGATTATTATGTTCAGGTTGTTTATGGCACTCGGCTAATACCAACAGTTTTTTTTCCTTAAATATGTTCAAAGTAAAGATTAACGCCTCACATTTGTTGGAATTATAGATTGCTCCAATCAGGAGGCAAAAAGAACACGAAGTCAAATTTAGTTTCTGAACTCTCACTTGGCACAATTTATCTATGTGGTCAGTGGCTACGCATGTACAGTACATTGCATTGTGTGACTCGATTGCCTGTGTCTTTCTAGCAATAATACCAATGACGACGCTAACCAGAAATGATGTTTGCCGTCAACAATGAAGAAGGACACAGACTCGGAGGACACATTTGGAATCGGATGCCTTTATTTTACCAACAACTTATACGCGTACATATGTGAGACACTCTAAGCAAGTGATTATCGCAATTGGGCGAGCTAGCTGTTAACTTATTAGCTTTAAAGCGTCAGTGTTGGAAGCATGTAAGGTTACTCAGGCGAATTTAAATTCGCAAACTGTTGAAGATATAAATATACTGTTTAGGTACTGTGGAAAAAAGATGGATATTGTGCGTTTATTACAACTTTAGGACTATATAGATATATCAGTGAGCGCGGTAAGATAGTTAAGAGTAAACCTCGGAGATCAGCAAGCTCAGAAATCGATGTCCTGATAGTTCGTCAGTTCAGGGGTGTGGCTTGGCATAGTCCTGGACCTAAAGAAGAGGCAATATTACAGTAGTTGGGTGGTAGTACTGAATATGATTATGGGCGGTAAGTCCCATCAGCCTACAAAAACGGTAGCCAGAGTATGTAAATGTTTATTTTATGGGTTTAATGAGACAGCCTGACCAGTACTTGGTCCTGGGGGCATGGTCATGTGGTCCTGGGGGCATGGTCATGTGGTCCTGGGGGCATGGTCCTGTGGTCCTGGGGGCATGGTCATGTTGTCCTGGGGGCATGGTCATGGCTTTGAAATATGGGGTCAACTAGTACAATATCTTGTATGGTCCTTCATGCCAAGCCAATCCATGCAAACTGTCTACTTGATTTCTGTTTGTAATATAACATTAGATTATGTCTGTATGAAAGCACTTAGAAAGAAGATACAAACTTTCCAGCTAGGTAGCCATTTACATGGCTCTAGCAGGAATGGGATGGGCTTATATAAATAATTATCATGAAATAGTACGAGGCGTCCATACACTCACCTTCACTTCTTCACTATGCATTTTCAGTCAGCGGTGTACCTAAATGCACAAGGTAATTATTATTGGCGTAGCTCTGATGAACAGAGTATTATTGCATGTTTCGTTGCAATCGAATATTAAACTCAGTGACCCCAATAACATGAATGCTTTGTTAAATGATAGAAGTGATCATGAGATACTTTTATGACAGTATCTCAGGTGCATTCACATCTCATGCAATGTACCAACTTGTGACATTTGTCGGAATTGTGTTACACATTATATCAGCATCAAATCTACCAATGTCTTTCCCACTGATGGTACTATGTTGGGTAGAGAACCGAAATATTGACATGTGCTCAAATTATACGTGTTAAACAAGACATTTGTCGCAGGTGGTCCTTACCAATGGTGCTCTTCTAGAATGTACATTGCTAATGCTATGGTGTAAAGAAATAATGAGATATGTCTAAATCCTATACATAAACAACACTTGTGTCACCATTAGATTGTCTTGCTTGTTGAGGATATATTGCTTCATGCAATGAATTATTAATGAAATGAATCAAACATGACAACTTATGATGAAAATAATTAAGTGATTTAATGTCAAACAAATACGTTATATAAGTTATTCGTTCAAGTACATGTCGGAATTTTCCCTTGGTAATAACATCTAAAACTTCACCGCTCATAACCGAGCGCTTTCACTTCAGGATATGCAGAGCCTTGCACTGACGCCTTTCCAAAGTGCCAGATTTTCTCGTTGTTATTCCACCATCATCCCTATTTCTACTTAATCCTGGTGGTTCCCCATCCTTGGGCCCTGACCTTGGTGCCATACATTGCAATAGTCACACGATAGTAAAATTACCTTTAGTGAAAACGTGTTATCTTCTATGTCACAATTATGTTCATATGTTGTAACTTTGACAACATGTTTTAACTGGTCATTTGTGGAGAAAACAATGATACATGTAATCATACACTTTGATATTCATGATTTTTGTGGTGCAGTCTTTATATCAGGGCGTATTAAGATATACTGTATGTGGAGTTGAACTTGTATATATTTCACACGTTCGTTCTCCTATTTACATCAGCGCACTAAGGCAGGAGACGCTCATTTACTCGGCCCTGATAAACAATTGTCATTTCATGGTTGAGGCGCGGCCATGACAATAACGTCTCATTATTTCACCAAAAGATTCATGGTGGCTTCCCGGTGATTGTCGGCCTTCACCTTATTCATCTCACTCTCTGTTCTCGGAGGGGGATATCGCTGTAAATCATACTGCAGCTCTAGCACGTTACCAGAAGACTCACGATAGCGCCGTGGACGATTGTGCTGTGTTATTGTGTCATACACATACACGACAACGTTAGACAAACTGTCATTATGATGACCCCCATCCATTTGGTTAACTGTAAGGACGCAACTGCCAAACGATCCGCTTACGATATTATAATAGCTGTTTCTATGAGGCCCTTGGGGCTAATCATTCAGGAACCTGACGCAATTATCATGCAGATGTCCGAGGTAAGGTTATTATACCTACAGCATATGACATGCATCTATCAACAACCGTCCCTGATTCAGGTACCCTTAATGTACTAATCTGTTAGGAGCCCAAGTCAAAGTCACGGACGAGCACGGCTGTTATACAGCGTGAATGAACTTCATACAGTACGAACGGCCATCATACAGTGTGAATAAACTTCATACAGTGGGAACGGCTGTCACTAAGGTAAATGCAATTCACTCTAGAATTATTCAATCATATCAATTTCGATGTAGCATCACATATCATACAACTATGGATAGCTATCATTCCATTGTGAATTGCTATCATAGCAAAATAGATGCTAGATAGCAAACGTTCCTTCAACGCTTTCACAGTGTATAATTCTAGTTGTCATATGCTATAAGACAATTATGTGTTCTGCACATAAGGATGTGTAGTATCTATGCTGATCAGTGTATAATTCTTCTTACCTGGCATAGACCAAACGAGGTCGTAGCCTACCTGGCATAGACCAAACGAGGTCGTAGCCTACCTGGCATAGACCAAACGAGGTCGTAGCCTACCTGACATAGACCAAACGAGGTCGTAGCCTACCTGACATAGACCAAACGAGGTCGTAGCCTACCTGACCAAACAAGGCCATCGCCTACTTTATGTGAAAGTAATCGCAATCGTAGATCCAAATGTCATTTTGACAGATAACTTCGACAGCAGGGTCAAGCTACCGCGTTCTTCATACAGATCATACAGAGATAGATATATAGAGAGATAGAGAGAGAGAGAGAGAGAGAGAGAGAGATATAGATATATATATATATATATATATATATATAGATATATATATATATATATATATATATATATATATATATATATATATATATATCAGATATATATATATATATATATATATAGATATATATTCTATATATATATAATATATATATATATATATGGTGATATATATATATATATATATATATATATATATATATATATATATATATATATATATATATATATATATATATATATATATATCTCCCTCTATATATATATATATATATATCTATATATATATCTCCCTCTATATATATATATATATATATATATATATATAGATATATATATATAATATATATATATATATATATATATATATATATCTAATCTATATATATATATATATATATATATATATATTCTATATATAGTATATATAATATCTACTATATCTCTATATCTATCTCTATATATATACCTCTATATATATATATGTATATATATATATATATATATATATATATATATATATATAAATATATATAATAAGTGCAAATATAAATATAAATGAGCACTTACCACGCCTTAACTGCAAACACTCTTCACTTGTCGATGCTTGCGAAATCAAGCAGTCTGTTGGCACCTACATACACACATTATCTAATGATTGAATCTTATTGTCAGGATCGAAGTTGCGAATATCAGGAGACTGAAGAAGAACAGTCACTAGGTTGACTAATGTGGAGTGGCATTAACGGGACCGCCAGTCACTCTTGATTTGGCCCATCACATTGAAGCCTCTCTCATATTCTGCCGTTGATAAACTAATTCTTAGTATCAGGTCACACATATTCAAAACATTAGAGCACTCTTTTTCTAGCATACAATGCACTTGGAGCCAGCTTAAACTGCTCAGCCCTATCGAACCTAGTACAGGAGCTGCGGTAATCAAACCTGAAGTTGGTCTGTTGGGCTACCTATCATATATGGACATTCATGAATTTTATCGTTGAAGAACTGCGCTTTTCTGGCGCCGTATTCATGAAGATTCTCAACTTGAGTCTGCGACGGAGATTTCAGTCGACCCAACGGCCATTTGTTTTTATGAATGTCGCCAAGACAGCCAACTCAGCTTACGCGCTCAAGAACCTGACTTTATGAATACCTGATCGAAAGCTTGTTGACACATGTGTATTAAATGGTAGCATGCGAGGACAAAACTGGAGACAGACGTCTCAAGCATGCCTTTGATGTTTGGCAATGTTGCCATAAAGTAATCGAACCCAGAGAGAGTGCGACCACATGATTAGGTGAATACAACTCGACCGAAATCGTTTTCAGTCGCCATTAGCGGCGGGCGGGCGGCTGAGAGGTCGGGCGACCGTTAGTTTCCAATAACACACACACACACACACACACACACACACACACACACACACACACACACACACACACACACACACACACACACACACACACACACACACACATACACACACACGCACACACACATATAAATATATATATATTTATATATGTATATATACATATTTATGTATATACATATATATGTACGTAAATATATGAATATATATACATAAATGTAGATATATATATGCTATATATATAGATATATATATATATATATATAGATATATATAGATATAGATATATATATTATAGATAGGATATATATAGATAGATATATATAGAGATTTATATATATATATATATATATAGAGATATATAGATAGTATATCTAGATAGAGATATATATAGAGAAAAGATATATATATATATATCTATATATATATATCTATATATATATATATATCTCTATCTATATACCCCCTCTCTCTAGCTACCTCTCTCTCTATCTATATATCTCTATATATATATATCTATATATATATATATATATACGATATCACCAACCCGACACTCATTCCAAACATTCGGGGCACTAGCTGTTAAGACCTCGGTTGGTGAATCGAGTGCGCATTTCGGCCTCGTGACTGACACCTGTTCACTGCTAAAGGAGAAAGTGAAGTCGCACCGTTGGATAGTCATTTGTCAATGAAAGAGTAAGAACAGAATAAGTGAGTTTACAAATGTTTCATGTTCTGAACCTCCTACTCATTATATCGGCGTGTCGACTGCTGATCCGCGTTTGTATGACTTGGCTTTCTACAGTTCTTGCATTTTGGCTAACTCTAGTAATTGTAGAAAATGTGTCTCGTTCTCCTACTAAGAGGCTATCTCTACCGAACGAGGACTATGTGCGCAACAAACGTACCCCCACAGAAGCACTGGAAAATGGCGTCACCAGGTCGGGGGAGCGGTTGCTCTAATTCGAGACCACACAGAGAGAATCCCCCGTCATTAGCGGGACTACAGAAACACTTGGTATCATAGACACCCAAGTCAATTCATTCAACGAGCGCGTATGGCGTTATAATTTCGCATCTTATAGCGAGAAACTGGGTAGATGGGGTGTTACCGTGACTTCCCGATGAGCAACAGATTAACGTTCAGCAAGTAAAGTACTTTTGAGAAAACCCCTGCTATAACACCTGAAAGGTGTGCTTGATATCAGACGCCTCTCTAGTCTGGCCATGTCAAAGCTTGGCTACTTGGTGAGGGACTTTCTCAAATCGACAAGAAAGCTGGGTGATATTGACTCAAGGTCTCAGTTATCGCCCGGCTAGCTCTGATTGGCTGAGAGGAGGGTGCTATGAGATGTGGCCGAAAGACCGACGAGATCAGTTCATCTACGGTGGAGTTTTTATAACTGCAATCAAATCGCATTAAAAAAACGCCACTACCACAGTGAGTACTACTGAAGAAAACTATTCAAGAACGTTGCTTAAACGACTACAATCCATGGGTCAGTCGTTTTTCAGTGACGTTCTGTGGGTAGTTGTATAGGTTATATCTGCTGTGTACATTCTGATGCTAAATCATATGCATTAATATAAATTATAAGTTTGGAATAATTTGAGATTAATTATGTCAGGTTGCGTTTTCGGTTATTCATATAACTATTGACTTTTGAATTCACTTTCAAAGCTTTTTATTCAGTTTGACCAAGAATTAAGTTTTGTCAGTGTTTCTGTACTTGATCCTTGCCGAGTTTGTCGCCCCTCAGACCGGACAATCCAGCGGTGTTGCCTGGCTTTGCAGATGTTGCGATTTCGCGAGCGGGGAGATGGGATAATACCGTGACCTCCCAATGAGCAGCACGCAACCAGATTAAGGCTGGCAAGCAACTGACTCACGAAAACCCCGGTATAACACTTGCTTGGCGTACCTGATATTAAGCACCTCCATAGTGTTACACTTCTGGAGCTGTGGTGCTCTGTGAGGGACCTTCTAAGTGATATTGCAACACGTACGCAGTTATTGCAAGACTAGCTGTGATCTCAAAGCGATATGGGAAAAAGACCTAGCATTTTCTCGAGCTCTGATTGGCTGAGAGGAGGGTGTATTGCGATAAGTATCTTATAACATGGTCACGAGGATGATTTGGGGTAAAACTCAGACGTTCCGTGTATGTCCCCATATCACGCACGCGACAATGTGATAACGAAACCTTACTCGTCAAGGTGCGCAATGATCCGCTTGTGATATGGTGTATGTCAGGTAGCACTAGACACTTGACTCGGTCTGAATCACACAGAACAGGTGGTGGTTAGTGAATGCTATATTCATTTGATGGTACGAGACGCATCTGTGCAAATAGAACTAATCTCTACTTACAACAACGTGCTCGTTTGAATGAAGAAGAGACCATGCGGTGCAGAATAAACCTACACAATAAACTTTGTGTTGGAGTGATTATTTCATTTAAAAGAAAATGTATGTTTTATATCTGTTCCAGGTGAAGTTGCTCAGCTCCACTGTGTCTTCCATGTACAATTACCAGTTCTGGTAGACGACATTTCTCATATTACTGCTATGGGTTGTCTCTCATCCAAAGATGGACTTACTGAATCTGCTCCCCACCTCGACGCAATCACAGAAAGCTCCGCGTCACCAGGAGGGGCAAACCAAGCAGAGCGTCGGCATCAGCCGCTCAGAGATGTCACAAATAGCTCCAGAGTGACAGCGCACTTAACCAGGTTTTAGCTACTTACTCCTCCATGTGTGCAATGATCCGCTTGTGATGCGCTAACGCTTTGTGTGCAGTTATTCGCTTCTGCTTTAGGCAGCGTTAGACACATGACTCAATCTGTATCACATAGAACCGTACATTTGACTACTTTTTGACATATGACTTGTATGTACCCTGCTGGTTTGTCCACTTAATCGGACGCTCCACAGTGCGTCATGCTGTGAGCCGCTTTTAAGAGTGATTCCGTGCATTGCCGAATTTCCAATGCTGATGATTATATAAGAATAATATCAGTACAGTTGATCAAGATACATTCTGTATAATGCCATTTCAGATACTATGTTATCAACCAATGTTGGTGAATTCTGCCTGGATAACTGTCTCCGTTACCATGACAATGCAGGTGTATATTATTGAACCTGGAGTTGGTTGTCAAGTTGCAGACAGAAATCGGGAAGGGAGTTGTGGTTATGGGTGGATTGGCCTTACAAAATGATGATGGCTCACAAATTGAAGCCATCCAACAAGTGACCTCCTTAGTACACTATACTGTATGGAGGATCCATCTAGGGAACGTTTGGTGTTTTATATATCGCGCCATGGTCTATTCATTTAGGGAACGCAGTATTTTTGCTCATAGAATCATTCGAGAAGACTCATCAGTGACGACGCGTGACGCTGACCAAGCGCGGCAGGATACACAGTTTACCTGGCATCAGTACTACCAGCTGGTGGTTGCTTACAAGTAAGGTTTGCATGCTTGTCTGACATGGTCTAGCTTTGAGATCCAGCATTAGAAGGGGCGCATCCTTGATTTGACTTAACAGATAACCATTGCTGTGTAGATCTCTGTATCTGTCCTGGGCTTGTTCTAGTTTCGTCCTAGTGTTTTTGAAGGCCCTTTAGCTCTGGTCGACCCTAGGTAGGCAGAACATGTCAGGTAGGAACAGTCTCGAGATCCTATATTCTGGATGCAAATGGAGCATGCGCATCGAGCAGCTCACAGCACACCACATACTGTCCAGGTTCAGACAAATAGGATGCAACATTTATTCATGCAGAAGTTCCTGACACTATTGCTCTCGCCACAACTTCTATGACACTGACTTAGTCGGTTTGCCAAAACACAAATGTTGAATGAATGTTTGTAACATAGTTGTCTCAAATACCACGATATGCCTGGTCTATCCTGGGGTTGGTCTACAATTACGCTGCTGTCCCTTGAATGCGCTGTAAATCCACCTGCCATTAGAAAGGTCCTCGCGTGGTATTGGAAGAGCTAGCTTGTGTTGATGTGAGGTTTTATGGAGACTGAGAACATAAATAATCGAAACCAGCCCTCAACTGACCTGGCCGCCGTGCAGAACTTCTGGAACAAGGCAGCGTCAGACAAATATGGTTTCAAATCAACAGCAATAGTTTGGATCTGACACACCATTATAATCGGGTCAAAGTCTGGTTCCACAGAATCAGATGAATCCCATGGCAAGCTTTTTCTACCATATACTCTCGACACTCAGAATGGTGATCGCTTCGTTTATGTTATGTGGGAAATGATAAACTTATATTTCCCACCGATAAATATCTATGCATGAAGGTTTAGGATTAACTGTAGCTATGCTTACACTAATCGAATGTTTTGCCTCTTTGAACTATTGTTTCATTGAATAATCAATTTTGTGTTTATGTCACAGTAAACAAGTGGATACCACCATAAGGTTATTGGAATCGGACAAGGAGACTTTACGCAAAAGGTGATATGGTATTTATCGCTGCCTCCAAATTGTAATATTTCAGTCTTTTAAACTATACTGTAGTATTTGACTGCCTAGCGGGTACCCCACACCTTATGACCCCCTTTAATATATAGAAATGAAGCCATCACTACAACATCACACAACACACCTAAACACTAAACACTGGGGCCGCAGTCCGGATCCGATGATGTAGCCTCCCTTCTCTCTTTTTATTTCTTACTCTACGGTTACTGTCTTTTATTGTCTGCCTGGACCCCGCTGGTTGCTGTCTATTATTGTCTGCCTGGACCCCGCTAGTTGCTGTCTATTATTGTCTGCCTGGACCCCGCTGGTTGCTGTCTATTATTGTCTGCCTGGACCCCGCTGGTTGCTGTCTATTATTGTCTGCCTGGACCCCGCTGGTTGCTGTCTATTATTGTCTGCCTGGACCCCGCTGGTTGCTGTCTATTATTGTCTGCCTGGACCCCGCTGGTTGCTGTCTATCATTGTCTGCCTGGACCCCGCTGGTTGCTGTCTATTATTGTCTGCCTGGACCCCGCTGGTTGCTGTCTATTATTGTCTGCCTGGACCCCGCTGGTTGCTGTCTATTATTGTCTGCCTGGACCCCGCTGGTTGCTGTCTATTATTGTCTGCCTGGACCCCGCTGGTTGCTGTCTATTATTGTCTGCCTGGACCCCGCTGGTTGCTGTCTATTATTGTCTGCCTGGACCCCGCTGGTTGCTGTCTATCACTATCTGCTTGGACCCCATCAATACGTACGTCACCTAGGAATGTTGTAGCTAACTAGTTAGCAGCAATCAAGAAACATTGCATAACGGATTCACATACAATACATTTTCTGGGCATCATCGGGTATAGGTATGAATAAGCCCCTGCCACAGGGGTTAGCTTTGGCCCAGCCGCAGCTATCTTCTATTCATACAGAAAACCAAGGGGAGCTATAATTTAGCCACCAGCTCAGCAAAATTCTCTCCTCAACCATCTTAAGTCCCGTTTACGAGTTTGTCACGCCCCATATCCATTGAAAATATATCATTCCACCAGCTCTGACCTTTACCATCCAAAAGGATCATTTATTCGAATTCAAACGCTATGTTAGCCAACTCGCAACTTTACTGTAGCCGGAAGTAGAGCGATCACCTCGCCATATTGTGGGGCAAAACATCGCACTGTTTGCGATCAATACAAATTAATTCCTAAACAAATTTTATTCACGTTTTGTTGTCTACTATACTTGTTTCTCCAAATTGACAATGCTTTGCTGTAATTAAGGCGGCGTTGGAGGGTCTAAGAACGGCCTGAAGGTCTGCAACTAGCTTTTGCCCGTGTCCGAGTGTCGAAAGTAACACACCAGCAAAACGTGTGTATAGCTGTAGACCTGGGTTCATCAGCATGTACAACAAGGCTTTGGTCAATCATGCTGGGGATGGCGGCCGCTAAAGGGCAGCTCTGAGAGTATTGTTTCTTGGTCGGTGCTTTTGTGGCCGAGCAGTCGTTTATAGTATACAGCTAGTAGAAGTCGCTGTCCAGCGTCAACAGCATGCAGCTTTCGTTCGGCCCACACCCAGGACCGTATGTCTGGTTGAAACGGATGATGGGGCGGCGAATAACAATACGCTGGAAGATAGTTTTTACACGCCTCATCTGGCAACAAACCATTGCTAAGCCGGGGCCATATGGAAATGCAAACTAAGCTAGCAGCATTGATGAACCCGTCATCCTTAATGTTCAGCTGTGCGTCCATGATTAGGTTAATATCGACGTTTTAAAACGCATGTGTCACTTTTATTGTATGCAAGCATCTTGTGGCGGAGCACATGGTCGTATAGACTAGCAAACCGACCGGTGTACTGGGTGTGGATGTTACAGGCCAGTTCTGCCTAGGTGATCATGTTATACTCCAACGAGATGTCTTCAATTGTGTAGCTGGCATAACCCATGGCGCATTACACAACTGTAGTCGTTGAAAGTGAGCCCATACTCCAGTCTGTCGCCAAGCTAGCTCTGATAAAAGGGCACTGACGTTGTCTGAACCCGGGTTGGGGCAGCGGACCAGCAGTTGTAATTTAGGTTTGTAGGAATGACTACAGACTGCAGCCAGCATAGGGAATCACGTAGCCTGAGATATGGATTGAGCCTGTGGCCTTATGGACCAGTCATGTTGACAGTTGAACTAGAATTAATGCAATTAACATTCGACCATGACGCCCGTGAGGCGGGGCTAAGGAGGGGAGGAACCGAGGAACGGACTAATTCATAGGTTGCCGGCTTTGAACATACCAGGCGTGATAGAAACAAGTCTTAGTCATACTGAACAACAGCTACGAGGACTATTACAATACATTAGCTGTAGAAGGCCATTCACAAACCCCAGCTGTGATTATTCATACTCAAGCATGTAAGAGAGAAATTACGTTTGAGGGACTACCCTGACATAAAGATAATAAATTATCGCACCAGAAAATCTTTTGTGCTCCCAAAGCCAATAGGAGGAGGCTACTGCCATCCATGATAATTAGGGATTCCATGAAAGGTCTAGAACCGTAAAAAACGCAGCCCTATCAAAACTACAGCCATTGACCATGCAGCAATTGACGACGTAAAGAAATTGGAAGCCAAGATGGCAAGGTTGAAAGAAGAAGGAAGTGGGGATAGTCCGGCATGGTGATTCCAGGCGAGTGAGTATTGAGGTCGCCTCTGTAAACCAGGAATGATTGGAGTCTCAAATCAGCCACATCAGGCCGACAATCAACATAATTCTACATGAGGACACAGTGATATTTCTTAAGCTCCGTGACCAACTTGCCCCGCATAGCAAACCAAAGAGTAACAAGGTCTATTGCAATTCCGCCCACAATGAGAGCACCGTGTCCCTTTCCACAGGTGCTATGGGTGAGCTGACAGTTCCTGCTGGCCGCGATGCTGTGGCTCGTTTGTGTCAAAGCTTCCTTCATGGGAGGACGCAGTCACGTTGTCAACTGTGTTGATGTCAATCTGCTGTTGCTCAGTCTTGATGGTAAGCAGGTTGTTGTACCCAACGACTTGACCTACCTGCAGAAGCATATTGCTTGGGGCCATGTTGAAACCAATGCCAAAGATTGCCCTGGACCCGGCAAACGTCACGACATCCTGTACCACTTTATCGCTGCTGGTAGATCAACAGTATTTTCAATCGCTTGGCCAAGACATCAAACGTCGCTTCAGTACCCATGATTCTGCTCAGAGTATGCTGTCGTTGAGGCGCTAAACACCAGCCTGGATGAAGCCACCAGGCATGTTGATGAAGAAGGTGCTTAAGGTCTGATCTGCCTGAGACCCCCGTACCGGGTACAAAAAGGCGTCCATTTGCTCTGTAAAGGACTATAGGTTGCTCACGTGGGCAAACCCTGGCTTTGTAGCCTTTTGCTTTTCAAAGGCTATCCATCTAGGGTCATATCAAACTCCGCAGCCTTAACCCTATAGACGCTACTGTAGCCATACGCATCATGTTGGTAGGCTGTTGTGGTCGACTGTTGCCCTCTGCGCCCGTCCGTGATACACTATGCTTGCTACAGAGTCTCATTTAGGCCATGCAGTAATATGGATTGTCATGGAGGTCGTTGTCATGGTCTGGAGGGAGAGGGGCTTCCATCCCTGCCAGTGTAATAAACGTAAAAAAAGTGTAGAAAGCTTGGACAAGTAAGTCCTTGGCCTCGATGTGTTCGTGTGATGACACGCCATAGCCTGTGCACACACATCACACTGTGCATCGGCTTAGAGGTCAATACTTGCGCTGTCTTGTCCGCATTTACCGATGGCATCTTGTAACAACTGAACACTGGAATAGACGTCGCTGTTCACGATTTGAATGTTTGACTAGGTCAAGACTTCTGCACCTGCAGATTAATCCGTAGTATTGTCCATAGTGTGTCCTGGGGAAAAACCCAGTTGTAACGACTACTTACCAGACCTGGAAATTACATTCACCCCTTCACCCCACCTCTACTGGTGATTGGGCGGTCTACCTCACATTGCCTGCACACAGACCTACCCCCTCCATGCAACTAACTTAATAGGAGGAAAGGGGGATATTATATTATAGGCATTAAGTTGTAGTATCTTGTATAAAGACCCCGGAATTCCTCTACACAATACCCATTTACATAGTTCAATAACGTTTAGACCGACAGTGACAAACCAAAAGGACAATATTCACTTGACAACTCTGCGCTTTATTAGTAGGCAGAATGTGCAACCGAGCATGGGTGTTCATATTTTGCTGAGGTCACCACTTAGTGGTGCTGTCTGCAAAGTATGGTGACTCTCAACGTTTGGGGTTATGCTGTGTTGACCATAGGACCACCTTTATATTTTACAGAACTAAACAAATCATGCTATGAAGTCAGCCAGTCAGCTCTGCAGACATTAAAAGTGCCATTGGACTCTGACTCTCGCAATATGCACTAATCACCTTGAGTTGAAGTTGATCACACTTCTTCTGTGTTAACCTTTGTGGTCGCAGTAATTACTGGCTTGGCTGAGTGTGCCTTGCTCAACTATGCTATTGATTGCCGTCGGTAGTGCACGGTATATAAGGAGAGACTTTAAAGCAATATGTCCCAGAAAAGACTATATACTACTCCAGCTTTTTTCCACAGCAGCCGTAATCGCTGCCCCGCACGCTGCCATGGGTTTTATTTTACATGCATTATAATATAAAAAAGGTAGAAGGTTATTATTGCAAGGCAAAGTAAGACTTCCATGGAGCTAACTGTCAATGAGCTTGAAAGTCGTGTACAGGATCAGGAGATACTCGTCAGAGACTTGGAGGATTCTCTGGAGCGCATGAAAGATAACCTGGTAGAGCGTGTTAGACATATGAAGGGGGCTAGTTTGGGGATGCTTACCAAGTTAGCAGTACACCTTAGTGTCAGGTTTGTGGTACATCTCAGTGTCAGGTTAGTGATACACACTAGCATCAAGTTATTGGTACACCTTAGTACCAGGCTAGCAGCACAGCACAGTGTCAGGTAAGTGGTACACCTTAGTATCAGGTAAGTGGTACACACTAGCATCAAGTTAATGGTACACCTAAGTGTTCGGTGGGTGGTTCACATTAATGTCAGGTTAGTGGTACACTTAAGTGCCAGGTTAGTGGTACATCTTTGTGTTCGGTAAGAGGAACATCTTTGCATCAAGGTCGTAGTCAGCTTTACATTGGGTTTAACATATCAGCCGCTAACAACACTTGGTATAGGTGAACATATCAGCCTCTAACAACACTTAGTATAGGTGAACATATCAGCCGCTAGCAACACTTGGTATAGGTGAACATATCAGCCGCTAACAACTGGTATATGTGAACATATCAGCCGCTAACAACTGGTATATGTGAACATATCAGCCGCTAACAACTGGTATATGTGAACATATCAGCCGCTAACAACTGGTATATGTGAACATATCAGCCGCTAACAACACCTGGTATAGGTGAACATATCATCCGCTAACAACACCTGGAATATGTGAACATATCAGCCGCTAACAACACTTGGTATAGGTGAACATATCAGCCGCTCACAACTGGTATATGTGAACATTTCAGTCGCTAGCAACACCTGTATATGTGAACATATCAGCTCCCCTGTTACATCTCTTGCTCAAATAATAATACTGCTATGCTTGACGTGAGTATAATATAACAACTAGTAATTTGGCACAAGTGTCCAGACACGTTAAGCGCCACCGTGCCTAGTCGCGTTATTACTCTGGTTATTCTGTTACAAGTTACGAGGAAGATTTAAGCCGACTACGAGAGGAAAGTAAACAGCTCCAGGAAGATGTATCGCAACTTACAGATGAGAGGGATTTGTTGGCATCCAATCTGTCAATAGCCGCGACTAGCCGTGAAACCAACGAAATGAATATTGAAATGTACAAGAAGAAGGTTCACGAGCTTCAAAAAAGGTACGCACCAATTTGTTTATGTTCTGAGTTCAGTCGGGAAGGCAGTAGATGCATTCTTGACTTATGAACCTTGAACCCTGAACATCACATCAAATCTGCGACACTTAACACGCTATTGTGAGGCGATCAGTTGATAGAATTTTCGTTTTAGTGACAGATAAATCAATGTTTCGTTTTGTTTTGTTTATAGATATGATAATGATTGCTGGGAGCAGCAGCAACATCAGCAGCAACAGCAACAGCAGCAGCCGCAGCAAGTTGCGCCTGATAATGATGACGCCGTCACTAAGACAACCATAAAAAAGAAAACTCCACGTAAGAACAGAAAACAGCAGCTGCGTGATTTGCAACAGAGGTAGGTCTGATGTAGGTTAAGTTAATGCTGTTGGGTGGGTGGGAGGGGGGGGGGCAAAAAATTTGGTGAAGTGAACATTTGAAGCTCATCTTGTTCTTCCTCATCACTCTCCCCGCGTTCGTTACTGAACGTGATATAACCTGGGCAGATCAACCTCGGTATGGATATACTCTCGTGCCATGTATTATGCGTCTAAAGATTAGGCTAAGTATGTGCTCGTCACGCGCGGTTTTAATTTCGCTGTATGGTTCACTCATGAGCTGTTGTTTCATTTCTAGACATGATGAGGAGATCATGGAATTGCAACAAGAATACTATTGAGTGCATATCTTTCGGAATTATTTCTTGCTTGCATGTTTAGACTTTCGAAACCCATTTTGTTATTGACACTTTGTCTCTGTTTCTGTCAGGTGTGTGGTACATCTCAGTATCAGGCTAGTTATACACACTAGCATCAAGTTAGTGGTACAGCTTAGTGCCAGGTTAGCAGTGCACCTTAGTGTCAGGTTAGTGGTACACCTTAGTGTCATGTTAGTGGTACACACTAGTGTCATGTTAATGGTACACCTAAGTGTTAGGTTAGTGGTTCACCTTAGTGTCAGGTTAATGGTACATCTTAGTGCCTGGTTAGTGGTACATCTTTGCGTTAGGTTAGCGGAACATCTTTGCATCAAGTTCGTACACCTTTACATTGGGCGTAACATATAATCCGTTTACAGCATATGGTATAGTTGAACATATCATCCGTTTATAACATATGGTATATGCGAACATATCAGCCGCTAACATCACCTGGTATATGTGGTGAACATATCAGATGCTAACAACATCTGGTATAGGTGAACATATCAGCCGCAAACAACACCTGGCACAGGTGTACATATCAGCCGCTAACAACCTCTGGTATAGATGAACATATCAGCCGCTAACAAACTGGTATAGGTTAAAATATCAGCTCACACGCTGCCCCTGTTACGTCGCTCGTAGTCATTGTTATATTCTCCGTGTAATAGATCATCTCTTGCTCAAACAATAAACCTGCTGTGCTTGAGGTGAACTGGTTATTTGGAACAATTGCCCAGATGCTTTAAGCGTCACCGTTCATTGTCGCTTTATAACACTGGTTATTCTGTTACAAGTTACGAGGAGGAGTTGAGCCGACTACGAGAGGAAAATAAACAGCTCCAGGAAGTTGTATCGCAACTTACAGATGAGAGGGATGCGTGGGCATCCAATCTGTCATTAACCGCGACTAGCTGTGAAGCCAACGAAATGAATATTGAAATGTACAAGAAGAAGCTTCTCGAGCTACAAAAAAGGTGCGCACCAATTGGTTATGTGTTCCGAGTTCTGTCAGGATGGCAGTAGAAGCACTCTTGTCTTATGTATCGTGAACCCTGAACATGAACAGTTTGATTCCTGTATCCGTCACATCCTATTAGCGACACTTAACACGGCTATTGTGAGGCGATCAGTTGTTTCGTTTTGATTTTTGTTTGTAGATATGACAATGATTGCTGGAGCAGCAGCAACAACAGCAGCAGCCGCAGCAAGTTGCGCCTGATAATGATGACGGCATCACCAAGACAACCATAAAAAAGAAAACTTCACGTAAGATCAGAAAACAGCAGCTGCGTGAATTGCAACAGAGGTAGGTCTGGTGTAGGGTAAGTTAATGCTGTTTGGGTGGGATGGGAGTGAGGGTGGGGGTGGTGTGTGTACTTGGTGAAGTGAAATTTTGTAGCTGATCTTTTTCTTCCTCGTCACTCTCCCCGTATTCGTTACTGGATGTTCAAATGAACGTGATCTAACCTGGACAGATCAACCTCGGTTTAGGTGCACTCTCTTGCCATGTATTATGCTTCTAAAAAATAACCTAAGTATGTGCTCGTCACGCGCGGTATATATGCATTTTGCTCTATGGTTGACACATGAGTTATTGTTTCATTTCTAGACATGATGAGGAGATCGTGAGATTGCAGCAAGAATATAGCGACGTAGCATTAGAGCGAGACAAGGCCCTAGCAGACCTGTCTTGCTTTACATCAATGCAAGACCGAGCCCTAGCTGATCTGTCTGGCTTAACATCCGAGCGAGACCAGGACCTAGCCAAACTGTCTGGCTTAACATCCGAACGAGACCAGGCTGTAGCCAATCTGCTTAGCTTAACATCAGAACGAGATCAGGCCCTAGCCGATCTGTCCCACACTGCGACGTGTCACGCTGTTGATACAGAGAACATTACTCGGCACGGAGAACGACTGCAGCGCCTGCAGACGAGGTGAGGTCACAATGATTAATATTCAGCTCGTCAGTCATGGAATATGACAAGTGTTTAAGTTCATCATAAATGTTCTGTTTCAGACCAATTGAATCAAAACGAACTGTTCTGCGCATTTGCTCTAACATTGGAGAAATATTAACTTAAACTTCGTAATGATTTTTCAAACCTCATTACCACTATTTAACGAGGGGGTTAATAATGACAATTGCAGTATGGTTAAAGCTGTTTTGGTGTGATCATAAACAATCATCTGTGTTGCCAGCTGATCAATGCAGATCATGCAAAGTGACGTATAATCCTACAAATGGGCTCCTTTATTCTTCCAGCCAGGATGAAATAAACGCACTGTTTTTGGAGCTACAAAAGGTGAAACAGGAGAAAAGTCAAGCTGTTGCCAGCCTTGCTGAGTTGGAAGCTCATCGAACTGATGAAGCTAAGCAGACACCAATCTACCAGCGTCAGCTAAAGGAACTGCAACAAAGGTGTTTGTTTGATATCGTTATTGTAGGTTACCTTGGAGACACCCACCGTGAGACGCTGTCTGTCCGAGTTGCTGTGTTATATTCTATACCTTACCATAAACATCTAGGCACGGCGCCGCTGGTGGTCTGTATACACTGCCTTGGCGCCGCTGGTAGTCCGTCTATCTTCTCCTTTGGCCATGGTATGGCATCAAGTAAATCAAGTTACATTCGATTCCTTGTATGCATTAGCAATCCTAGCTGTAAAATCATTGGACGGGTGCCAAGCAATATAAAAAAGACTTGCTAAAGACGTAGGGATTCGATGAGGGAGGGGGAGGGGATGCTCTGATAGGGCTCTTAAGCTTGAACTGGGAGGTTAACTTTCAAGTCATGTATTTTCTTATGACAAAAGCGTCGTCCGGTATTGCGCTAAATGGCGACCGGTATAAGAATATGTATGTAGTAGTATTGCAGGCTTGTGTAAAGTGCCTGTTTACTTGCCTGGTGTTCTTTTATAAAGCGTAGTTATGGATCCCCTCTTTGGTAAACGAAGCCTACTAGTGTTTGTCCAGGTGTGCTGATACTCCTGTTGGGGTGTGCTAAATGGCGTTATATTTTCGAGAGGCGACTTCCTGCCTTTAACTGTCGACTGCCTATCACTCGGATTCATTTCTTCTGCATGTTAACACGCAGTTTTAAAACAATTTTTTATTGACGCCTAGTTCTTTATTTTCTTAAAGATATGATGACGATGTGAGTCGACTGCGCGGGGACCTAGAGAAAGCGACTGTGGAGAAGGACCAGGCACTTACTGACTTAGTGCGACACAAGAAGAGCCATGGCGCTGACGTAGAGCTGATTGAGGCATACAAACACCAAGTACATGCCTTACAGCAGAGGTACGGCTGTCACTTGAATTGTTTGTTTAATATTGGTATTCGACCAACTAGGTACTGTACCTTGCTTGCTATTGGGATATCTAATCCAGCGTGGCAAGTTTCCAATAAGCTTCTTCAGCGTGAGCACGTCTTCAATAGGCTACATCAACATTAGCTATCCCTGAAGACTCTTAAGCATCTTTTCTTCATATGGTTTCATGGCGACCAGATTTGCGATGGCACTTGCTGAGACGTAAACACATGATAAGAATTTCTACTTATTTAATTGGCAGTACTTGGTTTCTTATAATCTATGTATTTCTGCAGTTGTTCGTGCCACATTGTGCACCAAGTAATGTAGTGTTTGCTTTATGAACTGTTCGAATAAGCGCATAATAATGAATATACATTTTTTATTTCAAATATATGGTTTGTTGGATTTTGTTTTTAATTAAGATCCATCGGTTATCAATCAAGCCATAAACTTTGCGTGCGATTGTGTTATCTTCTGATGTGGTCAATATACTGAGTCAGGTCCTCTGGAAATTACAAAAAGACAAAGACCAAGCAGTCGCTGACGTAGCTGACTTAGAGACCTATCGTTGCTCTTATACAAGCATCAGCAGAGAACTAACAATATGCTGTATGCATTGTGACTTGATAACATTTGTTGTTACAAACTAGAAATGTTGTTGTTTCAGCCATGCTGATGAAATAAGCATGCTGCGTTCAAAGCTACAAAAGTTGATACAGGAGAAGAATCAAGCTATTGTCAGCCTTGGTGAATTGAAAGAACATCACATTGATGATGCCAAGCAAATAACATCCTACCAGCGACAGCTACAGGACCTGCAAGAGAGGTATCGTGTTGACGTTGTTATTGCTGGTTGATGGTGAGGTTGGTTTTATTGTTGTCTACCTACCTTGAAAAGTTATTTGGCCGATTTGGCGCTTGTCCTGTTGTGCTGTTGTTCAGGTTAGGGTGTGCTAAATGCAACATCACATGGCATTTGCTCCCTTATTGCAGAACCTATTTGTGTTTGCTTGTCTAGTCTGGATTTGCATATGGGGGTCCCTAAGGTGTATTTTTTTAGCCTGACGTTCTTTTATAAACAGTTGGTATGGATTCATCCCTTAGACGATGCCTACTTTTCCTTGCACTGTTTTGCTGTTGTTACTGTTAGGGTGTGCTAAATGGCGATATGAGTCAGTAATTCTCTTCAGATACGATGGTGAGATTGGGCGATTGCAGCAAAAATATCAGGAAGCCAATAATGACTTGTCACGTGCCACACACGAGAAGGAAAAGGCGATCGATGACTTGGGAAGTCTCAATGAACGCCTCAGCGCGGATGCCAATCAGATGGAAATCTACAGGAAACAACTTCGAGATTTACAGCAGAGGTGACTCTCCTTAAGGTTTTATGTGCTACATCAACAGGTAAATGTCACGAACAATAACACAAACAAAATGCTCTGACTATATTGTGCGAGATATTTAACTGACATCACTGACTATATTGCTGTATACCTTACCGAGTAGTAGACATGGTAGCGGTTCTGAAACAGAACCGCTCCCATATCTGCTACCTTCCACAACCTTCTTCACTCCCTTAGCCCTTTTAATCTCGCCATCATCAGACATTAGAATAGAGAATTTTTGGGCGCAGAGATATACATTTTTGGGCTTCACCAGCACATTCATCTTTCTCCTTCCCTAGCACCTCCTTGTTTACGTCCGAGAACAAGGGTTGGGAAGGACCATAATTGCTGGTATCAAAGAGGTCACTATATTCTTTCATATCCGCATATCAGCTGTGCGGATCTCCAGAAGCAGCGAATCCGTATCCGTGGTGTAACCCCCAACTGATAGCCGGTAAAGCGTTTTTGTTACTTCACATAACCACTGCGCTACGCGTCTGCTCACGTTTGTGAAGACGCCCAGGATGCACCCACAGATCACAAACCAGGGCTCACATCACGCATGTTCCAGATCGACCAGTGTGAATTTGACTATCATCGCACCAGTTCTTTCTACTTTGGCGTTCACTCTTACCTACAGCTGCTCGATTCGAAAAAGAAATGATGTTTGTTCGATCATAAAGTTATAATATTCAAGAAGCGACAACGTGTTTATGAACTATTCTGTATTGTTAAGATGATAAGTCAAGTTCCTTAATGACGTCGTCATGATTCCTGTCTCATTGTGCCTGTTTATCTTGGTCACCTGGCATTTTCCGTCTAAACATAATGCCCACTGTGCCTTGTAGAATGGACAGCGAGGTTGGCTGATTACAACAAGAGAACCAAAATGTCAACCGTGACTTATCGCTCGTCACTCAAAAGAAAAAGAAGGTGATGGCTGACTTGGCAAGTCTTGAAGTACGGTTTAGAGCGGATGCAAAGCAGATGGAAATCTACAAGCAGCAGCTCCAAGGTTTACAGCAGAGGTGAGGTTTTTATGTATCAATGCTCGAGGAGATTAAGCGGGTAAATAAAATTATCATGCCTCATAACTGACGAAGGACATGACATCGCAGTATTTCTTCCAATAGCCTCCATTTGTTGAACATTATTATTAATGTCGTAGTGTGGCAAGTATTATGCGTCTAATGTTTTGCCTTGTTGTGCTCCCGCAAAGCAAGGTATACATGCTTTCTGTTCTATTGTTTACACATGGGGGTATGGTTTTATTTCTAGACATGCTGAGGAGATCATGAGATGGCAGCAAGAATATAGTGACTTTGCATCAGCGGGAGACCAGGCCCTAGCTGACCTGTCTGGTGTAGCATCAGAGCGAGACCAGACACTAGCCAACCTGTCTGGAGTAATAACCAAGCGAGACCAGAAACTAGCCGACCTGTTGGACAGAGAGAGAGAAACGCATCACGTTAAACCGCAAAAGACGCAGCCTCAAGCAACTTCATCGTCATATCTAATCAACAACCTGCAAAACATAGAAACCAGGTACGTTTATTTCGTCCCTTGATCGGATGTTGGTGGATCTCATGCTATCTCCTTATTGTATGCTTATGCAAATATTTATGTTGTTCATGTCACTCGGCTAATGCCAACTGGTTTCTTTCCTTTATTGTGTTCCAAGTAAAAATTAACGCCTCACATTTGTTGGAATTATAGATTACTCCAATCAGAAGGCAAACAGAACACGAAGTCAAATAGAAAGTAAGTAAGGAATGGCAAAATTCATACATACAACTCAGGCAATGTATGGTCAAGATTGTCAATAAAACTTACGCATTGTACAGTACAGTTTGTACATGCAACTTACGCATTTAATGGGGCAGTTCGTATTTATAACATCCTATTCCTGTTTTTCTACAACAATCTCTAGACAAATATAATTGTAGGATTACTTTCTCGTTTATTAAGTAATATTCCTCAATAAATCCGCGTCAGTTGGCGATCAGGGCATCTATTGACGAGCACCACCAAGGTGTGTTTGTATACTAGGACGTATGTTGTACATCTCCTTTGTGACTCGGGGCCATGTCATCGATGATGCAAGTTCATTAAGCTTAGTCATCTTGTGCATCTGCTGAGATTTGTTCTTGGTGGCACTGCAGTGTCATACACTGGGGCCGTCATATTTACAGCGCGTTTCTGGCCTTCTGTTGTTAAAAATATTTGTATTATGCATAAATTTCTTTCGCTGTTTGGCTTGGATTATCCCTGCTTCCATGGAAGGAGCAAAAACAATTCATGGGAAACAGCCTCGGTCTTGCACTCTCCAATTTATATTACAAACAACGTGAAAAGCTGTGACATCATGGGGGATGATAAGAGCTTACTTTAATCAGTTATATACATTTTATTTGATTGTATCATAAGTCTTATCATTATTCATAATGGGCTAGGGTTTATTCATTACCTTACATTTTATAGACTAAGGTATATATTGTTTTGATAATGATTGTAGTTTTAGAAAGTGTAAACTATACATTTAATATAACACACCACTTATTTGTCGGAATCACAGGTCGTATCAGTCCAGTAATCCAACGGACATGAAGCCAAATCATAGGTATGCGTTACATGTCTATGACATTGAATCAATTAGGCGTGTTTATCATCAAAGCGTCTCTGATTGTTGTTGTCTTAGCTTGTTTATAAACTGATCATTCCGCAGTTAATTCATTAATGTGACTTCGACTAAGGGTAAGCTTTCTTTCCATAGTTAGTTTCAGAACGCTTACTTGTAGCTACGCATGTACAGTACATTGCATTGTGTGGCTCAATTGCCTGTGTCTTTCTAGCAATAATACCAATGACGACGCTAACCAGAAATGATGTTCGCCGTCAACAATGAAGAAGGACACAGACTCGGAGGACACATTTGGAATCGGATACCTTTATTTTACCAACAACTTATACGTGTATGAATATTTGCCTTGATACCCTCCAAACAAGTGACTATCGCTATTGGGCGAGCAAGCTGTTAACTTGTTAGAAATAAAGCTTCTGCTCATCTTTTATACTCTTAATAAAAGAAACGAAGGGATGCATACAAATCATTCTAGAGGCGTACTTTATGGCAACCTTTCCTTTCTTGGACTGAAAGTTACAACATGAATACTCTAAAATTCATTATCAATTGATAATGCCGACACGACTTCAAGTTCTTACAAATTAGCTAGTATTTAAAAGTTAAATCATTCAGCAATCGAACATAACACTTTGAAACACAATATGAAAACACAAGATTGCTCAGATGATAATTCATTATAGAGTCGCCGAATCCCTCTGTGACGGATACTCGCGGCCTTTCCCATCGCTATACTCACTTACAGACCCATCCATTGTGTTATTGTCAGTAGGGGTTTCAAGTTCTGAAATACATAATTGAAATTGATCATCAGAAGAAAGAACAACTTGCAAGATGGTCCGTGTCCTTGTCTAGCTTTATCAGCACACCTTATCTCCAAGCTCCACTTCAGAGTGTGACGCGTGTGTGGTGACGCTATCTTGTACACACCGCTGACTTGTCCAACCGCGAACCGCGCTGGGTATTATTTTTTGGGATACAAGCTTTATTGACACGATTTCCTTTTGTCGTGCGATTCAGTTTGGTTGCTCCATTAGTTGATTTTGGAATATTTCTGTAACTGGTAGTCTCTTCAATTCCAAGATTGTATTTTACCTGCTGCAGTATAGTTATTATGGAAGACTGCCTTGTTATTTTGCATTCGTTAGTTTATTTTAAACCTATCAAAACTTCAATTATTTGTAGCCCCGTATTTCGTGGTCTTGAACGATAATATATAGGTTTGGTAGCTCATGTCTCATTCATATAATACATGTTGTATCTTTGTTTTATTTTGAGTCAGGGCTGGAGAATTAAGAGGCATTATACGGTTATTCAGTCGACTTTAAATTCACAAACTGTTAAAGATATAAATATACTTTTTTGGTACACCATGTGGAAAGACGCGTGGAAAAAGAGAAGAAACTCTGGATATTGTGCGTTTATTATAATTAATGAATATATAGATATAGCAGTGAGCACGGTAAGATAGTTAAGTACACCTCGGGGATCAGGAAGCACAAACATAAGTGAGGTAATAGTTCGTCAGTCCAAGTGTTCTGGCTTGGCAATGTCCCGGACCTAAAGGAGAGACAGTAGTATAATAGTTCGGCCCGATACCAGGCAGATGGTGGGCGGGTGGTGGTACTGGATGTGACTATGGCATGGTAACCCCCACCAGCCTACATAAATGGTGACCCGTCAGAGTATGTAAATGTTGATTTAATTGGGCTAATGAGACTACCTGAACAATACCTGTCCCCTGGGGGCATGGTCATGCCTGTAAAATATGGGGTCAACTAGTACAATATCTTTTAGAGTCCTTCATGCCAAGCCAATCCAAGCACTTTCTGATTTCTCTTAGGTTTAAGGCTGTTTGTAATGTGACATTAGATTATTTCTGTATGAAAGCACTTAGAAAGAGGATACAAAGTTTCCGGCTAGGTAGCCATTTTGCATGGCTCTAACAGGGTTAGGATGGGTTATATAACTAACTATCATAAAATAGGCGTCTTTACATTCACATTCACTACTTCACTCAGTTTGATTCAGCAGTGTGCCAACATGCACAAGGTAGTGACAATTTGCGTAGCGTGAACAGAATATTATTGTATGATTTGTTGCAGTCAAATATTAATCTCAGTTTTCCAAATCACATGAATGCTTTATTATATGATAGAAGTAATCATGAGATAATGATGGTGCTATCTTGGACAGAGAACAGAAATGTTGATGTTTGCTAAAATTCAAGGTGATACACATGACATTTCTCACAGCTGGTTATTATCAATGGCTCTCTTATGGAATGCACATTGATAATTTTATGATATAAATAAATAATGATTTGTCGATATCTTATGGATTAACACTGTTACCATTGGAATGGTTTTTTTCGTTGATGCTGCTTTTTTGTACAGTAAAATGGGCATATTGCTTTATCCCAGGAATTATATGTGAAATGAATCACAAATGACAAGTTATGATGCGAATAACGTAATTTGATGTCAAGCCAATACTTGAACCATTAGTTCTTCTTTCACATCGATGTCGGTACTTTCTCCTGGGGAAAGCATGTAAATTTTATAGCTCATTACCGAGCGCGTTCACTTCAGGACATGCAGAGCCTTGGACTATCGGTTTCCCTACCACCTCCCCAGTCCGTCCCTATTTCTACTTAATCCTCTTGGTTCCCCATCCTTAGGCTCCGACCTTGCTGCTATAAGTTGCAATAGTCACACGATAGTAAAATGACATTTAGCTAGAACATGTTATCTTCTAGGTCACAATTATTTTCTTATGTTGTAACTTAAATTACAGGTTTTAACTGTTCACATTTGAGCTCTTATGGTATGCTTATTTGCGAAATTAATAATAAATGTACTAATTCACTTTCATTTTCATGAGATAACTTTGTCAATGGTACCATTGTTCGTGGTACTGTTTGTATATCAGGGCGAATTATGGTATATTGTATGCAGAATTAAACTTGCTTATATTTCGCATGTACTCACGTTCTGACACGTGGCTACCTCACTATGGAATACCCAGCCATATGCAATAACGGGAGCAGAAGCATTCGAAATATTCGACTCTGGGTTCACTTGTTCTACTAAAGCTACTAGCCTTGGCTATTACAGATGCTGTTTGCGGACTTAATTTACCAGGAACAGCGCTTTGATCAGCAATGAAAAAGCGCTTTACACGAATTGAACATTATTATTATTATTGTTAGTAGTACAAGTAGCAGTTGTTTATATGGATGTAAATATACAAACATATAATGAGGCTTCTTCTCCATTCTGAGGGTTTTTTTTCCGTTGAATCCCGCTATATGGTCAGCCTTCGATCTAAACTGCGTCCAGCGATATAACTTGTGAACTTTTGATATGACAGGTAAAGTGTCCGAGAACTGTTCAAGCAAAAATGTCTCATTGGAAAATCAACATACTAATGTTGCTGCCAAAAGACGTGTGTGCGATCGGAGAACAACGCATTATCTATTGTCATCTGAAGATCGACCAAGAAATGGGGCTTATATGTAGAGAGCATATAATTCATTCCTTTATCCAACTTAATATCAGACATAGCAGCTATATGCAGACAGAGCAGCTGTATACAGACACATCACCTGTGTACAAACGCATCAGCTGTATACAGACACAGCAGCTGTATACAGACATACACAGAAGCTGTATATAGACATAACAGCTCTATAAAGACAGAGCAGCTGTATACAGACACATCAGCTGTACACAGTCACACCAGCTGTAAACAGCTGCTGTGTCTGTACACAGCTGCTGTGTACAGACACAGCAACTTTATGCAGGCAGTCGGCTATATACAGGCACAGTAGCTTTGCGCAGACACATCAGCTGTATACCGACGCAGCAGCTTTACGCAGGCAGTCAGCTGTATACAGGCACAGTAGCTTTGTGCAGACGCATCAGCTGTATACAGACGCAGCAGCTGTGTACAGACCCCGGGGGGGGGGCACTTGGACTTATTCTGGATAGGGGTGTGCCGCGGGACCTCGAAAACCCGTACCCGTCGTACAAGGTCAAAATGGCCAAAAGCATACCCCGTCGTACAAGGTATTATGCGAATGTATAACCCCTCGTACAGATTGAAGCTCAAAAACATACCCCGTCGTATGAGGCCAAAAAACCCGTCGTACAAGTCAAGAGGCCGAAAAAACATACCCCGTCGCGCGGCACATATGTACTACCTCTATACCATTAAGTGCCCCCCCCCCCCGGGGTACAGACAAAGAAATGATCCCGACAGAGATCGAGTCACAGAGCATCTACACATGTTTAGCTGTGACGAGGAGGGGTCTCGTTGGCACTCCGAGCCTATCCGTCATAACGTAGATGTTGCTCAGTGAATGTTAACATCCGGTTGTGTTTGCTGCGCATTTGGATGTCTGGGAATAGGCCGAAGCTAGACCGGGTCACACCGGTTTGGTTTCTCCTTCCACAGATTGTCAAATAGTGCAGCCTGTTTTGCCTGTGTCTTTATTTTATTTGTAATTGCATGTTAGACTGTCTCAGGTGAGATGGTCTGTTTTATATCATTATGTATTTTGCCATAAGTTCTGTAACTTTTAACTGATGGCTTTAGGTTTGTATTTGAATGTTGACGTGGTAAAAAGTAGGGCGGATAGCGTCCTTTATGTAGTTTTCGCGCCAGTTCCATTTTAGTCTCGGACCGTAGAAGACGTGTCTGAATATATCGTGAAAGTTTCACTGAATGTTTTGTCCCTAGAAAGGTGAGTCTGTGTTGTGGTTAGGTGGTGAAAACAACCCCCACAACGGGCAATATTTGTCAGTGAATTATAACTACTACATGGGATATTTACTATAGTTATATGTAGTTGGGATTCACGCCCAACGATTAGTTCTTAGGAATTAAAGTGTGAGGGACCATTTTGTTACTTTGATCATTTGCATGTGTTGCGCTGGGTTGGAGGCGAATAGCTACCCCCGGCATTGATTTTTGTTCCCCTCAGTAATTTATATTATTGTGTCGGGTTGGAGGCAAACAGCCACCCCCTGATTGGTATCCATATCACCTTGCTTGTGTTTAATGTGAGAGCATTGGCGCTGCTCTTAATCAAGTTAATCTCTGCCCTAGTTAATATACTTTTCCCGAATAAAGGCTTCATTTTATATCTATATACTCTTCCTCAAACCTGTAGTTTGTTCTTCTGGCTGACTTGGTAATCATAACGATCCACCCCTTGGGGTGTTACATAGCTGCAGGGAAAGACTGCTATGACACCAGTGAACGGCCACGAGACCATTTCTACTGCAGAAACAAAAAAGGGTCTTAGGCAAGCGAAAAAATGAAGGAGCTGGTGCCCTGTAACCTAGAACTTAGGAATGCATACCAAAATTGCACTTGATGGATAATTGTGTGGTGAAAAGGAGAGAAACCATACACACTACCTTAATACCGTCAGATACGGGGTGATCATTCAGAGATTCAACCTCCTCCAGATTTAAGGGTTCAGTAAGGTATTTCTCTCACTATTTTATTTTAGATGGTGTACTGTGGATAAGTGTATTGATAAACTTGTCTGTGGTCACAAAACCCTCAATGGTTGAGGACATGATCTTACGGCAACGGAGTGTATGGCTGCACCTTAAGCATACGTTCCTTAACAAAGCCACGTGCGCACCCGCTTGCCATATAATAATCTATCCTACAATCTATCCTATTGCCTTGCAGCGAGCACACTGCGTATGCTATATAGTGACAACCTCTTTTCCTGTTGCAAAACTGGTACAGGAATCACAGGCGGAATCGCACAAGAAGAAAGCTTTTGTTCCTGTAGACCAACAGACTTTTCGGCAATAAAAGTATGTCATTAGGACTGCTGTTCAAATGATGATGGCACCAGGGAGCTTAGTAACTAGTAGGCACTGCATCCAGCTATTCACTTGTGAGAAAACAGAAGCAGTCATTCCTCCCTTGTTATAGCATCTCTAGCTCGCACTAATATGTCCTTACACTATGTCTTACCAGAAAATTTATACAGAGAGCCTATGAACTTTCTGCCCCAGTCCTGCGGGAGAAGTTGGATAGCCTTCATGGAGCATAAATAGCATAGCATTCCTGGTAAGGACGACTGATTTGGTTCTATAATAACAAATTATGTCCTTGTTTGGTGCATCCTAGGGCGACAGGCGATTCAATGGGGTTGATGCGTGCAATATAAAAGCCCAACAGACGATAGCTTTACACTTCACAATAACAGTAACCAAGAAGTCGGCTCCTCATGGTTATAGTGCTGTATAGGTGATGGATTGTTAAAGCAAGTTGAAGACTATCTTCGTGATTAAACAGAACATGAAATAACCCTACGTGATCGCCGCGTCTGATTGATGCGCAAGACCTGTATTTACAGTAGACCCAGTATTAAAGAGGAGATGAAACATGGACAACCGCTCTGACGGTAGATCATGTTTATAGATACGTCTGGTGAGCGGGTACTGCCTTGAAGGAGTACAGGAGACATTGTGTAGGTCAGAAGGTCATACCGACTATATGAATCTTCGTCGACAACAAAGGAGACCATTTCTCAGGACACAGCGACTCCCAGAGCTCTAAATCTGCCATCTCAATTTTGCAATGAATACATGAGACGTTTATGCTGATTACGTTTGATACTTCACAACGCATAAACTGTTATCAATAAGTACGGTCACAATATTGTGATGACGCCAGTTGGTTTACCTGGCTACAACATAGATGTTACCTATTTGGCATAAACTCGTTTCTGAATGACAAGCGCTTCATCAGTGTTACTCGACAGAAGTTTGTCCTTATAGACGAGTTGATGACGACAACCAAAGCGTTTGATTCTCATAATTGGGACATCATGAGAAGCAACATCCCCAATGGATACCTGATTTAGTTTGTGACTTGTCATAAGTTGCATATATTTATACATAGTGTCCTATCCTGATATAGCAGCCATGTGAAGTGGCCTATCCACACATAGTATCCATGTGAAGTGCCTTATCCACATATAGTGACCATGTGTCCTTACATATGGACCACAATGAGAATAAATCGGGCAAATGATCATGGACATTTGTATATGATGAGATGAACCTGTTGAATAAACTTTTACGTCATCATCAAAAGTAGCAGTTGATTGAATTAATACATTTGAGCATATTACATAGTGCTGTTTCATGTGTGTGTCGATTTAATCAGCCTAATGAGGCAGGTTTAGATGAAATGCTATATGATGTTCCATCTGTGCCTGGCCATAATTTTGATACAGATAGGTATAATGACTCATAATGGTCACGTGGAGCACTCAATTCAACCAATGAGATTAAAGATTACAGCACTGTATAAAGCGTCGTTATGGTCGCCAACAACCTAACATAATTGATTCATCACTAAATCCAATGAATTGGGGTAGTTTTCTTTTTTTAGTATCGTAGTTTGTAACTGAATTTCGGCATAAACTTGGACTCAAGAAAAAAAAACTACAACCCATTCTAGGGTGATACAGAATGTCGTGCAACATTCTGTCCTAAGAATGCAAGCCAACATCCTGTTCTAAGGTGGTGCCGAATGTAATATGCAACATCCTGTCCTAAGGTGGAACAGAATGTAAGGCAACATCCTGTCCTAAAGTGGGACAGAATGTAGGGCAGCATCCTTTTATTAAGTGGGAAAGAATGTCAGGCAACATCCTGTCCTAAGGTGGGACGGAATGTAAGTGGCTGTTCATACGAACGATTGTGTGCCCGGTCGGAGGTTTTAAAACGGGGCCTTAAGCTGTTAAAGGTGACGGAAGACTGTCCCGTTTTAACAGTTTGCTGTCCCTATGCGACGGAAACCTTCCCTCAATGACGGAATACTGTCCCGCTGTAACAGGAAGTTGTCCCGATGCGACATGATGTCTTTCCGCTGTGACAGGAGGCCGTCTGCTGTGACAGGTACAACACAAGCTTGGCCAGATGAGATAAGTACTACTGACTGAGCAGGTAATACAGGTGGGCTAGGTGAGACAAGTACTACAGCCTGAGCAGGTAATACAGGCGGACCAGGTGAGGCAAGTACTACAGGCTGAGCAGGTAATACAGCCGGGCCAGGTGAGACAAGTACTACAGTCTGAGCAGGTAATACAGGCGGGCCAGGTGAGACAAGTACTACAGTCGGAACAGGTAATACAGGCGGGCCAGGTGAGACAAGTACTACAGGCTGAGCAGGTAATACAGGCGGGCCACGTGAGACAAGTATTATAGGCTGAGCAGGTAATACAAGTGGACCAGGTGAGACAAGCGTAACAAGCAGGCAATACAGTTGGGCCAGGTGGGACAATCACAACAAGATGCGCATGTACGCCCGGTAGAAAACATACAATAATCACAACAGGTAAAAAAGGTTCGTCAGTACAACACATACAGGTATGAGGTGAAAGGGATATACATTAAGTACGTCAAGCTCGTCTGGTCAGGAATGACCGGTGGGTGAGTGCCGTTCGGAATTGATCATAAATTGAAAGAAAGCGCTGATGGCGCATTGTGTCATTATTAAAGCCACACACATAGGTCAAATAGATGGTTCAGGCATGGACGGTAGGTGAAGAATGGTGAGTCAGTCGGACGAGCGGAATAAGTGGAGACGCTCAGTTTTTGTGTCATAGCAAAAATTACATTTGTTTGAACAGACATATCTTAAAACACGATATTTTCATGGTCATCCTATGTGGGCACACAAAATATTCAATAGATTAAATTTTGCTAGCAATGATTTTTTTTTCCAGTTTTGCAGTAAAATCCAGCGCGTGGCTAGAGCTAAGAAGAGCCTGCATATAACACCCACTGACAAGATACTCTAGGTGTTTTACACGTTCCACAAGGTCATCGTTCTTAGTCTCAAATTCACCGACAACACCTCTCAGCTCGATTTCCAAATCTATTTTCTCTTCAATCAGATAATCTTCATATTCCTTCAACTTTTTCACGCAACTTTCAAGCTCAGCAATACACAACAGTAACTAAAGCAGTGTGTCTACTACATCCATCGACTTAATAGAAATGGTACATACAAACCAGGTCCGATTCGCGTGTACTACATCATTCGTAGACTACTGAAAGAGATGAGGGTAGCACTACTGGACGACGTTACATGGGCAGCCACAGATAATACCTTTGACAAGAGAATGTACCATGAACTCGGTGTTGCCGAAAGGTGGTAACCAATGTCTCGGGGGAATTTACTGACCCTGAAACAGGTGAAGTACGGCTGATTGTTCATTAAGGAGACACGTACCAAGCAGGGAAAAATGTGTTTAAGAAACCAACGAACGGGTTCATTTTCCAGGGCGGCTCGCTACATGTTGTTCACATAAAGCAAGATACTGTGTGTGCTAGTACTGGCTGGAGTACTTACACACTGGAAAAATCGGATGGGTTCACAGCCCCAGGTGTCTCACGGATTAACGACAGTATTCCAACCTATGTTTGGGTTATTCTTGGTGCTACGACGCAGACCTGCTTTGTGATACTAGGTACAGGCGCATCCTTTGACGCCCAAAGCACCTTCAGGCTAATATTGAGGAAGCTATCAACTGACAGACAGCCTGGCCACCGCAGCATCCGTTGCACTCACTAACCCACACAAGGATGACAAACTTGTGCTTTGGCTTGCTATGTAGTAGGTCACGGAGCATCAGGAGGATCACTTCCCCAAGAGGCGACTGCGGCCAATACATGTGCTGCCATCCAACCAGCAACCTTTGTAGCTGACTTGAGCAGCCATGATACTATACTTTCGCTGCTTCTTGGTCAACATGTTTTAGGGCTGCTAATGCCTTTTTGGATAGTTCAAGAATCACCCCAAGTGCTCGGGCAAACTGTACACTAGACTTCCTAACAACAATAAGTGAACGAAATTCGCTAGGTTTGTTCTTCTATGTCAGAAGCTTCCATCTGCTGCCCCATTTAATCCAAAGATCACACTGTTTAGACGATACAAACTCTACGTCAACCTGAAGCCCACGCTTAGAAACTGCCTTCCCCTATCGAGTAACTAAGAAATTTGTTTCTTCTTTAGAGCTGACTTGATCATCTGCTAACCCAGCTGGCATTTCAATAACAGACCATGGTGGAAGGGTCGTATACGGGGTATCCAACGTTACATCACCATCAATAAACCTGGTCTCGTCATCGTCCCCTCCTCTGCGACGTCATCGTCCCATGTTAGGTTATCAAGATCCATGTGTATGTATTAAAGTTATATTGTAATAGTTCATCTGTCAATGTGACGAGTACTTACGACTGCAAGCTAAATCCATACGCAAGGCACAGTAAAGCGCATGCGGCAATCCATAGTTAACATGTCCATCGATGACACTGATGTGTACCACTATTACGGCGACCTATGGAAGACTGCATCGGAGAGATCTAACGCCCAGTGCCAGGGTCTTAACACATCAGATGACTGAAATACGACCAAGATACGCCTATGTCAGCCGGTGTTATATCCCACTGGACTTTGAACTCCTTGAGAGCCACATGCCCTTCTACCAGAGTGTGCTTGGTAACAGACTGGAATACGATCTCACATTCAATGACTACAGACGTGGGATTCACACATCGGGCGACATCGAAGCCAACTACACAACCGATGGCATATCCCGGGAGTTTGACACAGTCACCTAACCAGAACTGGCCCACGTGATCCGCATCCAGTACCCCCAATCGGGTCGTGATTCTGTCAGTATATATTAGAAAACTGCGTACCTACCAACAGTGTGATGAGGTGACGAAGGTATTTGCGGCAACGAATGAACGTGATCCCAGCATGGCAATAACTGCAATGGCTGTATGTGGTTATGGACACACAGCTGAATATGAAGGATAGCAGGCTCGTTAACGCAGTCTACTAAGTTTGCATTTCCAGATGGCTCTGGCTCAGACATTATTTATGTCGGAGCCAGGTGTGGAAAACCATCTTCATGCTCGAATAGCCATGCGCAGCAAA
This sequence comes from Urechis unicinctus, assembly GCA_034190875.2. Classification (NCBI taxonomy): domain Eukaryota; kingdom Metazoa; phylum Annelida; class Polychaeta; order Xenopneusta; family Urechidae; genus Urechis; species Urechis unicinctus. The sequence continues at coordinate 80,308,048 of CM067350.1, read as the reverse complement.
GTGTCTGGGTCCTCACCCAAAAGTACAAATCTTTGCTGGAGAACCTACATGAGCAGACTCGCTGGGTTGTGCTCTTTCACACCAAGGACCGTGACTCGTTTGAAGTGAGAATGATGTGATCCTGACGAGAGATGAACGGGTTGCAGTCCGACAGCTACTTGTAGAGACCAAGCACGCCAAACTGCTGCTGTAGACTGATCAGCCTATCGTATATGCCGTTGTGTTTCATTGAAACTATCTTGCTTCTGACCACGGCTGAGTCATCAGTCGGCGAGTTTGGTATTATTGGCTGGGTAGTATACCAATATATTAGACAGTATACATTAGAAACAGCAAGCAATATTGATCACTCCTGTGCTTTTCAGGAGAGCATCTCATGACAGGCCTGGACTGGTGTAGTAGTGTAATGTCGCAAGCAGGTTTTGCGCAGCCAGGAGCAGGTACAGATCATGGTAGTCGCCCATATTATGACACTCGAATGTGTTCCATACTTTTTGGGCATGCCTGTAGTGCTTGTCGGTTATGTCTTGCTCTGATAGCAAGCTGTAGAACTTCGGCAGATCCGACGATCCGTGAACTCGTAAGAATATACATCCTTTCTCAGGACCAGCTGCCTCTTTACTTTGTCTGGCTCAAACGCAGCAGTCACAGCAAAGGCTTCAGGGTTGTTTTCCGCAACTTGTCAAGCGATGCTAAGAGAAACTGAACAGTAGTACAGGCAGGTCTTGTGGAATAGCTCAAACACATCTGCTAGGAGCAGCACTTCCGTGCGCAGAAACAGGTCATGGTAGTCGGCCATACCTTCTGCACATGTTTATAGTCTGCAGCAAATATGCCTTGCTCAGACACCTCGCTGTAAAACCCCTAGGTTGGCAGCAGCGAGGCATCAAACTTATCCCATCCGTCTATAAACTCATAGGGATACACTCCCTTGTACCGTAGCCGCCGGCGCTTCGTTTCATCAGACTCATACTTAGCTGTTACTGCAAAAGCGTCTGGGTTGATTGCAGAGACCAGCTTGTCTAGTGAGGCCAGGAGGAACTGTGCACTGTCAATGAAGCACGACTGTCTGATCGATGTACTTCTCCATATTATTTGGGAAGCAGTTGATTTGGCCTTTCACCTTGCTGATGATCTGCATCAAGAGGGGTGAGTCATAGCCCTGTAGATTGTGGAATACCACAGGCAGGTATAATGGGCTGGTCCCCTGCACTTACCTGTTATATGGCAGTGGTCGCAGACTGAGTCGCTGCCCAGTTCCCTTACACACGTAACAGTGAGTTGCATCCTTGTCCACTCTTATATCTTGATGCGCCATGCGCACGGGAGCAGGCTTTGGCGGAACTGCTTTCATCTTGGGTTCTTCCTGTTGCAGGGTTTGCAAGAATTTCTCCACAAATTTCCTATACAATGTCTAATGTCTAATTGAGAATACATTCTGGCGGCTACTGGTTATCAGAGGGCAGCACAAGAAGCTCCTCCTTTACAAAGCCATGGAGTGGTCCATCTAACAAATAGCAGAGTACAGCCTTAGTGACAGAGCAATCAACTACGTAGTCAAAGCACAACTTAGCGATTCAGCGAACAATAAGAGCGTTTTTTTATCGGCGTGCGCCTTTTCCATGGGGGTTGTAACGACTTGTGGAGAGGGGCGGTCGGGTCCGATGGCCCCTGGGTTGTCAAAGATTCCTTAATGGAAAGGCACGTTCTCATCAGTGTTGATGCCCATCAGCTGTGCTCTTTCACGATGGTAATCCGGTTGTTGTACCCAACTGCTTGACCTACCTGGAGGAGCATGTTGCCTTATGCCAAAGAGAAAGTCCACCCTGGACGCTGCAAACTTGAAAACGTCTTTATTGCAGCTGGTAGGTCAGCAGCATTTTCAATCACATCATCAATGTCTACCAAGAACTGCTTCATGGCGTCAAACGCAGTACTGGTACCCAGCATGCAGCTACGAGTCTTTGCCTGTGCCCCAAGCAGTGCCTAGACATGCTGTCAATAATGCGCTCAATGCAGGTTGTGCGAAGCCCTCGGACGTGTCCAGTATGAAGGTACTCTAGGCCTCGTTTGCCGCAGAGCACTGTGCTAGGTGAAGAACAGCACCCATTTGCTCCTGCAAGGATTGTAGGTTGCTCGCTTTTTAGCCTTTTCCACATCAAATGCCCCCCGTCTGGGGTCATATCGGACGTCTCGGCCAGCATCCTTGACGACACATATACTCATCATAGGCATATAGCACCCCAAGGCCTTTGTAGGTAGACGTTGCCTTCTGGCGCCAGTCTGTGGTCCATGGTACACCAAACTCACTACAGTGTCTCTCATATACCCCGCGATCGTATAGACTGTTATAAGGGTCATTGGCATGAACCTGAGGTAGAGGCGTTTGGAGTTCTGTCAGTAGGCGCCGAACTGTGTAATAAACGTGAAAGTTGTAAAGAGCTGGGACGAGGGGATTTTCAGCCTCGAGGTGGTCGTGGGATAACACGTCACAGCCGCACGCTGCACACCACACTGTTAATTTTATCTGGTTCTTCCAAAACTGCACTGGCTTTGATGCCCTGTCTTGCACAGTCTTACCCCCAGTTACTGGCAGCATCTTATGATAACTGAATGTACGGCCGCTCTGAACGACTTGAATGCTTGGTTTAGTTAAGCCCTCCGCCCTCTCACTGGCCGGATATACAGCACCTGCTCTATATGTTGCGTTACCATTGACTTGATAGTCAGACATGAAGACTATCCTTAGCGATGAAGGGACTGGCTTAACCGCTGGTACAGCCACCTTAACCGCTGGTACAGCCACCTTGACGGCTGGTATAGGTTGCTGAGTCTTAGCATGCTAGACAACAGTGGCATAAACTTTTGCCCATGACCGTGGGTATGGTGGTTTTGTCCCGGTTTTCGCTAGAATAGCTTGTTGTGTCTGTGTTGCCTTGGGGCATCTTGTAGGCGTATAATTTGCAATAGTAGTTGTAGCAAAATTTGTGCAAAATGTAGTCTTTCTAACTAGGGTCCATGCGCATTGCCATTTGTTTGTCATTTTGATAAAACAGTATAATCCTCTAGTAGTGTTACTAATATTAGAGGATTATGAGATACACCCCCAAGCTTGTGGGGATAGCGTCTGAGTGTATTATCCTGTAGCTGCTAAAGTTGCGCCGAGTGAGCTGAGTGTCCTATAGTATCTCAGATATACACAATATATT
>CM067350.1:80269839-80299839 GCA_034190875.2 Urechis unicinctus | reverse complement strand
TTCATATTGATGAACTACAATATATTTCACATAGCCAAGAATAAATAATGCCAGTTACATGAAATCCAGAGGCAGAGCTTACAATAAAATTATGAAGTGAGGAAATGGTTGACAAATGACAATTGTTTTTTTAACTATACAACTTATTTTAAAACCATAGACAACTAATTGACATATTGCTTCAGATTATTCAGGTATCTAGCCTTCCGGCAGTTTACATTCTGGATATGGCACAGACTGGGCAAAAGAAACAGGAAAGTGCTGGCAGCCTGTGTGGTAACAGCTGTTAGAAAATCCTTCCCTGACCCGGGCGGCAAATATACAGGTTTTCAACAATGGAGCGGAAGATTTCTTGGTCAGGTTGAATCGACACCTGTGAGCACCTACGAGAAGATCCTTTTCAGGTTTCTCGTACTGGAAGGCAATAGGTGGTGTCATCTGCAAGGACCTCAGCAAGTCTGTAGCTTGGGTATTTTTGCCTTAGATCAAGCACCTGATGTACATAGTCTGAAGCAAATCAATGATATTCATATTTTATGATAGTCATATAATAAGTAAGTTATATTATATGCCAATTTTTAATTGGGTAACAATGTTTGTGCAAATGAAACTTATTCAGGTTTCGGTAATAAATGTCAAAATAACATGTGTTTCATTTTAGATTAATGCATGTTCACACCAAAAGAAATTGGTACTTTGACAGGCTTGGGATTTTCCCATACCTGAACATTTTCAGTGTTCTTATAGCACTACTGCCACTAAAAAAAATCCCTGAAGCCATAAACAACTGTGGGCATAGCTCCTGTAGAAGGTTGGCAATCCCACATCTTATGGTGTCCATTCACGCCGATTTGTTCAAAACAAGCAAAACTCCCCCGGTATATTTGATTCTGACTAGGGCCATCCTCCAGATCAACACCACTGTACATAAGCATTCTGTGAGCTAAATTTTTCTTCCATCAAATAAAACCCTGTGATTACACTACAAACAAAACAATATTTACCTAACAGTTCTTCAAACGCCATGTCATCATCAGTATCCATCTCAGCATCATCACTTTGTCAGTGAAGTCATAGTCAGGGTCAGTTTCCATTTCATCATCACTGTCCACCAGTCCAACAGATTCTTCCTGGGGCTCATATTGGGTGCCCCTGGTGACACTTTTGGTGAGATGGGCCAACTTGGGTACCTCTTGAATATTTCTTTATCCCAGGAAAGATAGAACTCTGTGTTTGTAGAGACTTGTCAGCCATCTATGGTATCAATACAATAAGTATGCTACAATTTCATTCATCATAGCCTTTAAGGATGTCAATGTTTACAAATTGACTCTGAAAAGACACATGGATACATGCAACAGAAGTTATCCCTGCCAATGCATTTCATCATATATAATAATGCAGTTGCCTTGTGACACTCACCAAAACATTTGCCTGCACCCCTAATGACAAGTGAGAGCAAGCTTCATGGTCGGCAGACGCAAAGGCACACACCTCAGTCTGTGATTCACCACTGTCACTTGATTTATCTATCTGCTCAGCTGCCAATAACATTTCGGAGCCTAGGTTTCTTACGAAATCCTAGACTTTTGAGCAGCTCTGGGTCAGTCTCATAAGCACTTTTCTCGAAATGATCAGAACATAGAACTGTCGTATAACTAGGACGCCAGTGTTTACGTTTGACTTTCGACACCCATATGCGGCGCATATGTCTTTTAGAAACAAAAAAAATCACGCCTGACTTCTCATTGTTCCGAAAACCAAACGCACAACAATAAGGCATAATCCACACCAAGAAACGCACCAGACCGTGAAGAAAGACGAGTTAATCACACGCTGTCAACCAACCGGGAAGGCTAAAGATGGCGATGAATATTCGCAAACAACCCGAATGACGTCACTGTACGGAAATTCACGAATTTTACCGAGCGGTATCTTGTCAGATTCGACGTGGGAAATATACATTTAAAAATTATTTTTCTAAAAGAAAAAAAGCGCGCAGTCACCTTATTTTGGTCAGGATACCCTTTTAAACCATAGAACTTTGGAAAAATGGAATAAAAAAAATCTTTGTAGTTGACCTTTAATCGAATGCTCCACGCCGCACGTTTTAAAGTGTCACAAAGCTCGAATGTGGGTTAGAGTGATTCCATGCATAGCATAATTTGCAATGCTGGTGATTATATAAGAATACATATCATTACAAGTGATGAAGATAGGTACAGTATATTGCTGTGACCATTTCAGATACCATGTTAGCTCCAGATATTAGTGCATTCTGCCTGGATATTTTCCTTCGACACTGTGACAATGCAGGTGCATGTTATTGAATCTGGTGATGGTGGTCATGTCAGATTAAGTCGCAGACAGAGATGGGGAAGGGAATTGGGGGTGTGGTAGTGGGTAGGTGGTGGGGGGAGGGGACTAACTTCTGCGCATTGACGCCTCACGAATTGAAGCCACGCCACCCAACATATGATCTCCTCAGTGTACTGCAGCGTATAGAGCGTTGGGTGTTTTAGATATCGCATAATCATTGTTGTCCACACTCCAGAAATCACGCCATGGCCTTGTCATTTATGTACTTCTGCTCGTAGAAACGCTCGAGAAGACTCAGCAGCAGCGACGCGTGACGCTGAGGAAGCGCGGCAGGATGCGCAGTATGCCTGGCAGCAGTACTACCAGCTGGTGGCTGCTTACAAGTAAGGATCACATGCTCGTCTGACCTGTTCTAGCTTTGAGATCCCGCTAGTTTGTGAAGCTTGAGTGCTTGATGTGAAATGCTTATTGTTTTGAAAGATTTATAGAACTGGTTTAATGGTATAAGAATTTTCAGCTCAGCATTTGGATGAGATGTATCCTTTATCAGCCTTAACGGATGTGCGTTGCGGTGTAGATGTCTATTTCCGTCCTGGGCTTGTTCCGTTCCGTCCTTGTGTTTCTGGAGGACCTTATATTTGCCCCTGATAACTCTGATCGACCCTAGGTAGACAGAGCATGACATATAGGAGCAGTTTCGAGATCCTGTATTCTGGATGCGAATGGAGCATGCGCATCCAGCAGCTCACAGCACACCACGCCCTGTCCAGGTTCAGAGGTCAACAAATAGGACGCCTCCTTTATTCATGTAGCAGTTAGCGCCTGACACTATCGATCGAGTCATAACTTCAATGGTACTGTCATCTTCAGGTCACCAAACACAAATGCTATGGATATATGAAGGTGTTGTCTCAACTACCATGATACGCCTGGTCTAGCCTGGGGTTCGTCAACAATCACGCTGCTGTCCCTTAAATTCGCTGTAAATTTATCTGTCTTCTCGTGGTAGTGGTAGAGCTAGCTTGTGTTGATGCGAGGTTTTATGGAAACTCGGAACCAGAGGGTTAGCCAGAAATTTCAAAATGGGTGTCGAAGTTTACAACACTGCCTACGAGATCGCAAACCGACTTAAATCACGCCCCATCTTGTAACTGTTTACATCACTCAACTGCGTGAAAACATTGGGTCACATGACGCCCTCGCCTAATGATATTTCGTTTCAAAATGAAGTAAATATACCATTAAGACCGCACGGCATAATGTTTTTCTATACGACACTTAAAAACTAAAATGAAACCAAAACAACGCACCCTCGTTTGAAAAAAATAACGGCTCGACGGCTGCCTAGGTAAGTATTTGCTTCTTAAAGAATTAATCGAAACCAGCCCACATCTGACGTGCAGAGCGTCTGGATCAAGGCGGCCACTACCGACAAACACGGTTTCAAATCAACAGCAATTGTTAGCACCGGGCGCACAATTATAATCCAAGTCAAAGTGTGGTTCGACAGAACCATCTGAATCCCATGGCAAGCTCCATCTACCGTATACTCTCAAAACCTAGAATGGTGATCGCTTCGTTATGTTAGTTTGTGGGAAATGATTAACGAATATATGCTACCGATAAATATTACTGCATGGAGATTTGGGGTAATTGTTCATATTTTTGTTTGTTTTCAGCTGTCGGGAATCGAATATATATATTACATTTAGCGAATGTTTTGTCTCTTTGACTTTTGTTTGATTGTACATTCAATATTGTTTTGATGTCGCAGTGAACAAGTGTATAACATAAGGATATTGGAATCGGACAAGAGGACTTTACACGAAAGGTAATGTGGTATTTACCGCTGCCGCCAAATTGTAATATTTCAGTTTTTTTTATACTTTACTATAATAACTGACAGACTGGCGGGTATCTCACACGGCATGACCCCCTTTGATATAAATAAGTGATTGTATTTGTTCATCATTACATCCTATTGCGGACCGTCACTACAACATCACACACAACACGCCTTACCACTGGGGCATCAGTCAGGATTCGATAACATACCCCCCCTTTCTCTTACTTTATTTTATCACGTTCTTGGAAGGTATCAGTTTGGAAACTTGTTGGTCAAAGAGTGACACCCAGGAAAGAAGTTGCTAACTAGTCAGCAGCACTCAAGATACATTGCATAACGGACACACATACAATACAGTTTCCGCCCATCATCGGGCATAGGTATTGGGTAGCGCCTGTCAAAGGGGTTAGCATTGGCCCGGCCGCAGCTATCTTTTATACACACAGAAAACCAAGTGGGACAACTATTTAGCAACCCTGTTAACGAGATTGTCATGCCCCAAAACCGACCGCCCTGACATTTACCATCCAAAAGGGTACTTTATTCGAGTTCAAACGCAATTTTAGCTTACTCGCAACTTTGCTGTTCGTGGAAGTTGAGCGATTACCCGACCATCGTCAGAGGGTGGGGAGGCAAAAGAGAGGACATGGTTGGGGAAAAGTTCGACTGACCTGCCTGGAGTGGTCCTCGCTTGTTAATCTGTTCAAGTGCAACTGCATTCTTTTTAGCTTCTTTTGTAAACGTGTGTAGCTTGAAGCCATGTCCACTACTTTATGGGGCTTTCTTACTTAGGTAGCACGCATCAAACTGCTGTTGTTGGGTCAGGGAGGAACTACAGTCTTTTCAGCTTGCATGCAAGTTGGCGAGTATGTAGGCGACCAGGATAAGGATCGTCACATCGCGTCACTTCTGGACAGATGACAACACATAAAAAGACTGAAAGCCGTCGCTCAGGCTTCAGCAAGTTGACTAGTTGGTATTCACGCATGGAGTTGTTGACATCCTGGAAAGTGCGCTCGGGATGTCCAATGAGCATTGCTATCATGGTCATAATTGTTTCAGCTGATATTAACCCTTCTTTATTTATTATGTTCTTTGCTACAGTAAAGAGAATATGCTTGCAACAAAATATGGATGTTCATATATTTCTGATGTCACCACTTAATGGTGCTGTCTGACAAGTATGGTGACGCATAATGTTTGGCATTATGCTGCGCGCTTTGCCCGTATAGGCGCACGCAGGTTTTATTTTATGTGCATTATAGTTTACACAGAAATAAGATAGCTGATTATTGTCAGTCTAAGTATGACTCCCATAGAACTAACTGTCGTTGAGCTTGAAAGTCTAGTACAGGGTTTGGTGGTTCTCCTAAGTAGCTGAAGGATTCTCTGGAATCTACGAACGATAACCTGGTAGAGCACGTGCGACTTCCGGAGGGGCTAGTCGGAAGTTGCTTACCATAAAGTAGAAGAGAGAGAAAAACGATACTCCGTCATGGAAAGAAGTTTAATGTTGGTGCAGATTACATGATCCCGATTAATTTATGTTTTTTGAATTACTGATAGTTGAATTTTGGCTTGTATTTTGTGGTGTAAATTCGATCAATTTATCCTTAAATGGGGAGCTACTGTAACAAACCAAGTGAATCATAATGTTGCCAAGCTATGACACGATCGGGTCATTACGTCATGTTTCGGTATGCAGATACATCTTGAGTTGCGATAATTGTTGAAGCGTCTTGAATGTTCGTTGGACTGAGCAAATATTTAAAGATGCTTAAAGATGGTCAGTTGAAGTTAATGACGTTTTTATAATTCATAGTCGAGCTGTTAAAAATGTGATAAACCAGTTAATATTTGGTACTCTGTAAACGAACGTGTGACAAACCATATAACGCATTAATGTTGGTGTGACCTTAAATCATACACTTTCATACTTTCTTACTTACAACGAGAACATGTTGCAGTGGGCGGTGCATCAGATGATCCATTTTTGCCAGGTGGTCCAGGTGGTCCAGGTGGTCCAGGTGGTCCAGGTGGTCCAGCTCCTCTATTGCCTTACCCACTACCGGAGATATTTTGTTCTCGCAACGGAAATTTTTGTGTCGTCCAATCCCACTAGATACCTAATTTAAACACGGGCTAAAAGCCCTCCAAAGAGGTGGAGTGGACTCCATGAATGTGTTGTCCAAGCTATTCTATTGCTCATATCAACCGCTCACAACACCTAGTATAGGAGAACATATCAGCCGCTAACTACACCTAGTATAGGAGAACATATCAACCGCTCACGACACCTAGTATAGGAGAACATATCAGCCGCTAACTACACCTAGTATAGGAGAACATATCAACCGCTAACGACACCTAGTATAGGAGAACATATCAACCGCTCACAACACCTAGTATAGGAGAACATATCAGCCGCTAACGACACCTAGTATAGGTGAACATATCAACCGCTCACGACACCTAGTATAGGAGAACATATCAGCCGCTCACAACTCCTAGTATAGGAGATCATATCAACCGCTCACGACACCTAGTATAGGAGATCATATCAGCCGCTAACGACACCTAGTATAGGTGAACATATCAGCCGCTAACGACACCTAGTATAGGAGAACATATCAGCCGCTCACAACTCCTAGTATAGGAGATCATATCAGCCGCTAACGACACCTAGTATAGGTGAGCATATCAACCGCTCACGACACCTAGTATAGGAGAACATATCAGCCGCTAACGACACCTAGTACAGGTGAACATATCAGCCGCTAACAACACCTAGTTTTGGGTTATGTACAGTGAACCCTTAACATGAGCAGTAGTATTCCTGTATCCGTCACATCATATCAGCAAAGCAAATGCTAATGCGAGGCGATCAGTTGATAGAATGTTCGTATTTATGAAAGATGAATCAATGTTACATGTTATTTTGTTTGTAGATATGAGATTGATTGCAGGGAGCTGCAGCAAGAACTGCAACAACAACAACAGCAGCAGCAGCAAAAGAGGTAGGTTTGATGTAGGGTAAGTTAATGCTGTTGGGATGGTATGGGAGGTTGGTGGTAGGTGTACTTGGTGAAGTGAACTTTTGTAGCTCATATTTTTCTTCCTCATCACTGTCCCCACGTTCGTTAATCAACGCCCAATTGAACGTGATCTATCCTCGATATATCAACCTTGATTTTGATGTCACCTCGTGCCGTGTATTATGCGTCTAAATATTAGACTAAGGATGTACTCGGCACACGCGGTATAAATGCTTCTGCTCTATTGCTCACGCATGGGGTATGGTTTTATCTATAGACATGATGCGGAGACCATGATATGGCAGCAACAATTAAGCGACGTGGCATCAGAGCGAGACCAGGTTGTAGCCATCCTGTATAGCTTAACATCAGAGCGAGACCGGGCCCTAGCCGAACTGTATAGCTTAACATCAGAGCGAGACCAGGCCCCAGCCGACCTGTCTTGCTTAACATCAGAGCGAGACCAGGCCCTAGCCGACCTGTCTTGCTTAACATCAGAGCGAGACCAGGCCCTAGCCAACCTGTCTGGGGTGACATCAAAGCGAGACCAGGCCCTAGCCAACCTGTCTGGGGTGACATCAGAGCGAGACCAGGCCCTAGCCAACCTGTCTGGGGTGACATCAGAGCGAGACCAGGCCCTAGCCAACCTGTCTGGGGTGACATCAGAGCGAGACCAGGCCCTAGCCGACCTGTCTTGCTTAACATCAGAGCGAGATCAGGCCTTAGCCGACCTGTCACGCACTGCTATGCGTCAGGCTACTGCAGAGAACATCACTCGGTACACAGAACGGCTGCGTAGCCTGCAGACGAGGTGGGGTCACAATGATTATTGTTGTACGATGTATTCAGCTCGACAGCCATGAAAGTTGGCAAGTGTTTTAGTTCATTGCCAATTAATGTTCTGTTTAAGACTAATCAAATCAAAACTAACTGTTCTGCGCATTTGATCTAGCATTGGAGAAATATTAACTTAAATGTAGAGCTGATTTCTCACAGCCACATACTGCTATTTAATGAGGGGTTTAATAATGACAATTGTTGCTGTAGTATGGTTATAATTGGGGCGGGGATGTACTAATAGGGCTCTTAAGCTCAAACTGGGAAGTTGACTTTCAAGTCATATATTTTCCAATGACAAAATAACTGTAGTTTTCAGCTTTGTCCTGTATTACGCTTAATGGCGTCAGGTATAAGAATGTGTGTAGAGCTATTGTAAGCTTGGGTCAAGTGCCCGTTGATATTGTCTGATGCTCTTGTATTTCACGTTGGTATGAATCCCCTCGTTTGTAGACGAAGCCTTCCAGTTTTTGTCCTGCTGTGCTGTTGTTACTGTAAGGGTGTGCTAAATAACGCTATGACTTCGAGATTTAAAACAGAGATGACTGTCGACTGCCTATCACTCGGATTAATTTCTTCTGCATGTTAAGACTCAGTTTTTAAAACAGTTTGTTATTGACGCATAGTACTATATTTGCTTCAAGATATGATGACGACGTGAGTCGACTGCGCGGGGAACTAGAGAAAGTGACCATGGAGAAGGACCTAGCAGTTACTGACTTAGCGCAACACAAGAGGAGCCAGGGCGCTGACGTAGAGCAGATTGAGGCATACAAACAACAACTACGCGACGCGCAGGGGAGGTACGAATGTCACGTGAATTGTTTGGTTGATTTCTCAGCCTTTTTTTCCACTTGTTTTATGTCTTCTCCTGCCAAATGGCTGCATCTAGTCAGTTGCAAATTGTTCCACATATGCAATTTTTTATTAGGAATCTGCTTTTGTATATTACAGTATAGTCGTCACCTTCCATACCAAACTCGCCTTCAAGGCATAAACCTGATTTTTGCAATGGACTTCTATAAACGCAGAGGCAGGATAAGTGTGTGAGGGGGGTGTGTCTCGTCTCGGCGGGAATTAGGGTGGGACCATGAGAATGCTAGGTAAGGCTCACGGCGGTAGTGGGGGTGAGGTCACTGTGGGAGTTAAGGCAGGCTCATGGCAGGAAATAGGGTAGGGTCAAGGCGGTAATTAGCGTTATAGAGTACCGTTGCCTTATATGCCTTCTTTAACAACAATTATGGGTCATTTATAGCTGCCTTCTAGCCTAGTACCAACATCGAGAGGAAATATTCTCCGTTTGTTTCATAAGAACTTACGCTATAACTATACTGATTACAGCACAATCAAAAACTATATGGCTCATCTTGTCCATTTCAGATGTCCAATATCCTTGCAGGTTGTTTGTTATCGTCTAATATTACTTATAAGTCTTTTGTGGTCATTACTTTTGGCTGTGCCTGTGTTCTCGTTTATATTCAGCAATGCTGATGAGGTCAGGAGAATTCGCCAGGCTCTTCTGAAAATGACTAAAGACAAAGAACGGGCCGTTGCTGACTTCGAGACGAGTCACTGCTCCAGCGCAGAGCAGACTGGAACCTACAAGCGTCAGCTGCATGACTTAGAACAGAGGTATGCTGTTAGATAGATGTTCACTGGGACACATTACATGGATAACATTGACAGAGTACTATCGGCAGTGTTGGACACCCACGTGGTGCGTTTATCCACGAATCTTGCGCATCAATAAATATAAAAACACATACAGAATAAACCTTATTATGATAGGTGTAATATATAATGTGTAAACACACCATCCATATATGACATACAACAAACATGTTATCATTGTTTCATTAATTACTGAAGAACATTTGTCTTAGCTTGGTGATGCTAGGAATAGAAAGAGTTCCAAATGTGTACTTGTGTTGTTTCAGTTTTACTCATGAGTTAAGTACGTTGCGTTCTAAGCTGCACAATGCGACACAGGAGAAGGAACAAGCTGTTGCTAGCATGGTTCAACTGGAAGCCAATCGCACTGATGATGCCAAGCAAATATCATCCTACAAGCGACGGCTACAGGACTTACAACAGCGGTGTGAAAATTTATGTGGTTATTGTGTGATTAAAGGCAAAGTTGGTCTGATTTTGCTCAGCTCTATAGAAGTTATGTTAGCTATTTTATTGTCATTCTACCTACTGTAAGGACACTTACTCATTAGCGTTGCTCTCGGTGTCAGCAACAGAAATTCAACTTGAGGTAGTTTTCATGGCGATATGTGTGTGCGTACGCGCGTGCGTGGGTGAGTGTGTGTGTGTGTGTGTGTGTGTGTGTGTGTGTGTGTGTGTGTGTGTGTGTGTGTGTGTGTGTGTGTGTGTGTGTGTGTGTGTGTGTGTGTGTGTGATCCACACCTGCTTCATGTGGAGGACTGTAATGTTGCATGTCCAGGTATGACGAGGAAACAAGTAGGATGCGTCAAGAGCACAGAGTAACCAAAAACTGTATAGCTCAACTCGTCCAGGAGAGAGACCAGGTCGTCGCTGACTTGTCAGCACTGGAGAAGAAACATGAGTCCGAACTGTACCAGCTTCAGATCTACAACCAACAGCTGTCCGATTTGAAAAAAGAAGTATTGTTTGCTCGATCATAATATTCAACAAGTGACAACGTGTGTTTATTAACTATTCATTAATGATATGACGATATGTTCTATAATGATGTCATCATGATTCCTGTCTCATTGTGCCTGTTTATCTTGGTCACGTGGCATTTTCCGTGTCAACATAATGTCCTCTGTGCCTCGTAGAATGGACAGTGAGGTCGGCCGACTACAGCAAGAGAACCAAAAAGTCACTTGTCACTCAAGAGAAACAGAAGGTGATGGCTGACTTGGCAAGTCTTGAGGTACGCTCAAGAGCGGATGCAAAGCAGATGGAAATCTACAAGCAGCAGCTTCAAGATTTACGGCAGAGGTGAGATGTATCAATGCTCGGGGAGATTAAGCGGGTTAGTAAAATTAATACGCTTCATTACTGACGAAGAACATGACATCTCAGTATTTCTTCCAAAAGCCTCCATTTGTTGAACGCTATCTCGAATGTCGTGGTGTGCCAAGTATTATGCGTCTAATGTTTTGCCTTGTTGTGCTCCCGCAATGCAAGGTATATATGCTTTCTGCTCTATTGTTTACACATGGAGGTATGGTCTTATTTCTAGACATGATGAGGAGATCATGAGATTGCAGCAAGAATATAGCGACGTGGCATCAGAGCGAGACCAGGCCCTCGCCGACCTGTCTAGCTTAACATCAGAGCGAGACCGGGCCCTAGCCGACCTGTCTAGCTTAACATCAGAGCGAGACCAAGCCCTAGCCGACCTGTCTAGCTTAACATCAGAGCGAGATCAGGCCCTAGCCGACCTGTCTGGTGTAACATCAGAGCGATACCAGGCCCTAGCCGACCTGTCTGGTGTAACATCAGAGCGAGACCGGGCCCTAGCCGACCTGTCAAGCTTAACGACCGAGCGAGACCAGGCCCTAGCTGACCTGTCTAGCTTAACATCAGAGCGAGACAAGGCCCTAGCCGACCTGTCTGGAAAAACATTAGAGCAAGACCAGGCTCTAGCACACCTGTCTGGCGTGACATCCGAGCGAGTCCAGGCTCTGGCACACCTGCCTGTCGTGACATCCGAGCGAGACCAGGCTCTGGCCGACCTGTCAGACACTGAGAGAGGACCGCATCACGTTGAACCACAAAAGACACAGCATCAAGCAGCTTCTTTTTCATATCTAACCAACAACATGCAAAGCATAGAGACCGGGTACATTTATTGCGTCGCTTAATGCATGCTTGTGGATCTTATGCTTTCTCATTATTGTATGCTTATGCAAATATTCATGTTGGTCATGTAAAAATGAACGCCTCACATTTGTTGCAGATATAGATTGCTCCAATCAGAAAGCAAACAGAACACGAAGTCAAACAGCAAGTAAGTAAGGAATGGCAAAATTGATACATAAAACTCAGGAAATCTATGGTCAAGATTGTCAATTAAAATTACGCATTGTACAGTACAGTTTGTACATGCAACGTACGTATTGTATGGGGCAGTTCGTATTTATAACATCCGATTCCTGGTTTTCTACAACAATCCCTAGACAAATATAATTGTAGGATTACTTTCTCGTTTATTAAGTAATATTCCTCAGCTGGCGATCAGGGCACCTATTGACGAGCGCCACCAAGGTGTGTTTGTATACCAGGACGTATGTTGTACATCTCCTTCATAACTCGGGGCCATGTCATCGATGATGCAAGTTCATTAAGCTTAGTCATCTTGTGCATCTGCTGAGATTTCCTCCTGGTGGCACTGCAGTGCCATACACTGGGGCCGTCATATTTACAGCGCGCTTCTTACCTTCTGTTGGACAGTCAAATCTATAAGTAGGTATTGCAGTCTTCGTTCGTTCAGTCGATTGGAATACCGTTCCTATGGTATCCGCCTCGAAACCATTTAAGCTGAAACTTAGTCTCGGTAGGTGACTCTGTTAGCTCTCACAAAAGGGCTTGCTTACAAGTTTGGGCATATACTTAACTTTGATTTGGGGAATTGCTATTTATCGGCGACAGATGGTCAGGGGATTAATTTAGAGCACATTGGGCAATAATAAAATTGTCAGCACGATTGAAGGGACTTATATCAAGGTTTGGTACTTGAGGGGCGGGGGGTTATGTCTCCACATTGGTTGACGACTGTATATATGTTGTAAACTACATAATTCATAAAATCTTACTATTAAAGACGGTCACAAATTCATGAGTGGGTGTCGGAGATGGCTTCTGTTGCTGTGGTTTTGTGTCTTTTAGTCTTTCTTTTTGATTGAACTTTTATCGGGGCCCGTTTAGCACAGTACAAATGGCTAAGGATAATAGAATATGTTTGAATAATTACTTTATCAACGCCACCGATCAAGCAGATATTTATAAATGAGTGTATATGCCTCAATGCGATGTAGATGCCAATGCAATAGTAAGGTTACGTGTAGTTTATGTATTCTTTAAAATATAACCTTGCTAAGGGTATGGTTTTGTATTATGCATAAGTTTCTTTCGATGTTTGGCTTGGATTATCCCTGCTTCCCTGGAAGGAGCAAAACAATTCATGGAAACAGCCTCGTCTTGCACTCTCCAATTTATATTACAAACAACGTGACAAGCTGTGGTATCATGGGGGATGATAAGAGCTTACTTTAATCAGTTATATACATTTATTTGATTGTATCATAAGTCTTATCATTATTCATAATGGGCTAGGGTTTATTCATTACCTTACATTTTATAGACTAAGGTATATATTGTTTTGATAATGATTGTAGTTTTAGAAAGAGTAAACTATACATTAAATATAAAACGCCACTTATCTGTCGGAATCACAGGTCGTATCAGTCCAGTGACACATCGGACATGAAGCCAAATCATAAGTATGCTTTACATGTCTATGACATTGAATCAATTAGGCGTGTTTATCATCAAAGCTTCGTGTTGTTGACGATGCTCATTTATAAACTGATCTTTCCGCAGTTAATTCATCAATGTGACTTCGACTAAGGATAAGGTTTCTTTCCATAGTTAGTTACAGTTCATTGCATTGAGTGACTCGATGGCCTGTGTCTTTCTAGCAATAATACCAATGACGACGCTAACCAGAAATGATGTTTGCCGTCAACAATGAAGAAGGACACAGACTCGGAGGACATATTTGGAATCGGATACCTTTATTTTACCAACAACATATGTGATTATTTGCCTTGAATCCGTCCAAACAATTGATTATCGTTGACAAATTAGCTTTGAAGCTTCTGCTTATCATTTATACTTAATATAACATTTTAAAACACATTATGGAGATTACTCTGATGTTAATTCAACATATAGTCACTAAAATCCCTCGGGGACGGATACGCGCGGGGCGATTGCCTTTCCCATTGCTATCCTCTCTTACAAATCCATCCATTGCGATATAGTCTGTAGGGGTTTCGAGTTCTAAAAACTTAGTTGGAGGTTGATCTTCAGGAAGCACCAACTGGCGAAGATAGGCCGTGTTCCCATTGGGTGCTCCCAGTTGATAACTCCACCAACACACTGCATCCCGACTTGGCCGCTACTTTGTGCGGCGTGACGGTTGTGCTCAGTTTGTTGTTCTTGTCTTGCTTTACAAGCACCTTATCTCCAAGCTCCATTTCAGAGTGTGACGCGTGCATCTTCTCGTCAGTGCATACCTTGTATCTGCCTTTGACCTCTGCCTCGCGGTCCATCACGTCCTGATAGCACATGGCGTTGGTTAATTCTCAGCAACTTCCCGCGAATCTTACGTCCAAACAGAAGATCAATGGGACTTCTCCCTGTAGACGGGTGTTCAAGGTGACTATTGAACGAGGTATTTGCGTAACTCTCGTCTCCATTCTTCAATGTCTCGTCTCCAGTCGTTGGCTTGGGGCTGTAACTGTAACTTTGCAATGTGCAAAACATATAGCAGAACTGCTATGGGAGGAGCTTGCTTGTATAAGAGATAAGCAGAGGCTGTATAGCTAACGAGTGTCGGAGTGTGTTTGTTCACTATTTATAAGTTAACATTGGCGACGAGGATTAAAACCAGAAAACCTATGGAAACACAGAAATTCGTGCAAAAGCTGTGGGAAAAGACTAAATTTGTGTGCAAACCTCTAAGCTTGTGCATAAATGTTAGCCGCTTTGTCCGTGTGTATGTTTGCATATAAGTGTATTTATCTGCCAACCTTTCAATTTTTTTATGTTAGTCTTTTCGATTTCTTTGACTGGGGCAATTGTGAATTTATTAATGAAACAACTGGGTATTGTTTTGGTTCTTTTGTGATAAATGTAGACTGGCATTGTTAATATACATGTTTGATATGTTGTCTATGGACCTCTTATACAGCCATGTAAGATGTGTCTGAAATAAAGCCTATCTATCTATTTATCTTTATATAATTTAGTCTCAACCAGACTGATTGTACGCGTTTGTATGAATCATAACGTTTCTTCGTGTTCAATAAATTAGAATCGCCAGGAATTGTCATCATCACCCAAATCTTACTATGCTTTCTTGCGCCGTCAAATGTAGCCCCGGTCGGAGGGTAACATACATACATATATTTATACGCCAAATGATGCCAATAGACTAGTTCTATTTGTTTAGGTTGTGATTAACTATCCTGGTGGCAATATAAAATGTTATATCATTAACTACCGCCCAATTGCCATCGCCAGCACAGTGAGCAATCTGGTGGAACTCATTATTCTTGATCGCATTGAGGGGTTTATTGCTTCCCATCCCAACCAGTTTGGCTTCAAAACCAAGCACAGCACTGATCAATGTATATATGTATTGAAGGAATTTATTGACATGCATAGATCTCTTGGGGGCAGTATGTTTGTTACCTTTTTGGATGCTAGTAAGGCATTTGACAGGGTAAACCACTCCATATTGTTTGAAAAACTTATTAAAGCAGGTGTACCTGGTTATATTGTGAGAATACTAATGTATTGGTATAAAAAACAAAAGATTACTGTCCGTTGGGGCAACTGCCTGTCTGTTCGTTTTACAGTATCTAATGGAGTGCGTCAGGGTGGAATATTGTCACCACATCTATTTAATGTTTATGTCAATGACCTTAGCACTAAGTTGAATAAGTGTAACATTGGTTGTGTAACCAATGGTATTACTGTCAATCACCTCATGTATGCTGATGACATTGTCGTTTTCAGCCCTTCTGTATCTGGACTAGCTAAATTACTGAAAATTTGTGAAACTTTTAGCATTTCTCATGGTAAGATTTTCAACTCAAAGAAAAGTGCTTGTATGTCATTCTTATCAAAACATCTTAAAGATGCAAATCTTCCGGCTATGTATCTAAATGGTGAGAAACTCAAAACTGTATCCTGGTACAAATATTTGGGACACATTATCTGTAGTGATCTCTGTGATAATAATGACATTGATCGGCAGAGACGTTGTCTATATGTTCAAGGAAACATGATCCTTCGCAGATTCTCTGTGTGTTCAGTCTCTGTGAAAATTAAGCTGTTTAAAACATTCTGTTTGCCTATGTACACTGCACAATTGTAGTGGAATTATTCTAAGTCATGTCTCAACCAACTGTATAGCTCTTATCACAACATTCTTAAGTTGTTTACTGGTCACTCCAAGTTTGAGAGTTCTAGCTTATTATGTACTATTTATGATGTTAAAGGATGTGCATCTGTCATAAGAAACCTGGTATTCAAGTTTACTCATAGATTGAATAGATCTCACAATCCTATCATTGTAAATTTGTTACAGTCTAGTCGGGTGTATACATCCAATATTAGACGCCACTGGTGCTGCCTTCTGTATCTAAACTGTACATTGACTCACGTTCACCCTGCTTATGTTTAGCATATTATTTCATGTTGTTTTTCATATTATGGACCACTTATATTTTTGTCAGTATAAGCTGTGTCTGGAATAAAGCTTATCTATCTATCTATCTATCTATCTAACTATAATACATATGTCAACTATTTCAACTGGCACACAATATCGTCTGCGAAATATTGCAGACTTTGTATGAATGATACTCAGATTCAAAGTAGCATTACCTCTGTAAACAGTGCTTAACATTATGTAATGCACTAATGGTCAATAAGTCTATTAATTTAACATATTATAAGGTGATTGTTTTAAATAAGCAACGCCAACGTCAGCAATTTTGTAGCAAATAAACTCGGATGCAGATAAAATAAATATATTTAGTCTACTAATGCTGAACAGGGATGACGGCAATGCAATCTAAAATGAAGCAGACAGATTTGAGTGAGTTGGTGAAATACTTCAGTCAATTGCAAGAGGTAGGTCCAGTGGATATCTTTTTATCTTGCCTAATTAAATACGAGCAGAGCAATTTGCATTATGACCAGATATCAAAGTAGTGTCTACAACTAGGCAAAGGACTCAATTCCCGGTGATTGTAAGCAGTGCATTAGTAGATCTATGATAGATCAAGGGCCTAGAACATTATCAACACAGCGAAGTCACAGGTATTGTTTAACGCGTAGGCGCTTCGTTTATAAAAACAACGCCGTTATAACTGGGTCATTTATAGATACAATTTAAGATGCCTTGCAGTATTGCAGACAGTTGTGGAAAAACAAGGTATCCCAAGGAGATGAACTTGCTAGAATAACGAAACAGTTAGCTTCATCACAAGAAAGTGAAAAAATACTCCAACAAGGTAGATTGTTTTCGGCGATCACAATTTGAAGTAACCTGGGAACTGAGCAGTTATTTTTGGCGAATACTTACCATAGTCTGCCTATGTTTGGTCAAGAAACAATCCCACACATATATTATTCTTTAGCTGTAGTTTCCATTGTCCTTACTGGTATGTTCCAGAGCTATTTGAAATGCAAGGAATAATAGATGGCCTTCAGCAGACTATGATTAAGCATAGGGATTCATAAGGTTGGTTGTTGTCATATTTGCTAGCAATTCATTATTGAAGCTAGATACTTCATTAAGGCAATCAAATAAACATATCTAGTTCCAACTTGATGTTGTGGAAAAAGAGCACAGCTGTTATTAATATTTAACTAAATATGAAACAGGCTTTGTGTTTTGTTATAGATAAAAACCGGATATTTGAACAGAAAATAACTGAACTTGAGGACAAAGTTTCTAAACAGGACAAGGTAAGACAACTACA
The DNA here is from genome assembly GCA_034190875.2 of Urechis unicinctus. NCBI lineage: Eukaryota > Metazoa > Annelida > Polychaeta > Xenopneusta > Urechidae > Urechis > Urechis unicinctus. The sequence continues at coordinate 80,282,041 of CM067350.1, read as the reverse complement.
AAGTGATAAGCAGCCAGGTCTCCAAGACGTTCACGCATGTTATCCCACAATATTTTGCTTGGATTTAATAGTGGCGCAATCAAGCAACAAGTAAATGATTTTACAGATGCATCAAAATGAGCTGGAGAAAATATTCCTGAGCAGAGAGGAGCAAAATACAGCTCATACCTTGGAACTCGATCAGCTCAAACAGCAGCTTCTTACTGAAGGTTACCCAGTTTCCTACAAGTCAGTTGTTAACATGCATGTACCATCCATTTTCACAAGTTCTCTTTGTATGTCCAGCATCAACAGAAATGGAACGGATGAAAAGCATTGTTGTGGACAAGGAAAAGCAAGTTGAAGAACTTCAAAATGAAATTTCAAGACTGCATGCATCCAATCAGACTGAGATTTTGAAACTGACACATGAGGTGTTAATAACTGTATATATTATCAGTTTTCAACAACAAAATAATGTTAATCAGGTCAAATTCATTGTAAGTGTTCATTGCATTTTTTGTTCAAGCATAGCAGACAAGTTTTGAAACTACAGCAGGAGAGTTCTAAGGTGCAAAAAGCAAACCAAATGTCAACAGCTAACCAAGATATATTCCGCAAGGTACATTGTAAATAATAACCAAAGTTGTTATTATAAACTGTTGATCTACAATCACACCAATCACTCGTATATATTTTTGTCAGTTATTTATCAATATATTCATTATTAATCCTCTGCTTTTTCCACTGTATGATTCGTGTATTTGTAGAAGTTGCAGCACAACAAAGCAGAAACAGAGAGAGAGGTGGCTGGTCTTAGGCGTATCATCTCGGAGCTGCAAGAGAAGCTAGCTCAACAGGAAGTCAGGGGCACCATGGCACCGAGTGGAAACAAGAGAAGAAGATACTAACACAGTACCAGAGCAGTTAATAAGCAACTGTCGCAATTTTAAGGGCAATGACTACTGTTTAAATGACTAAGGCGGTGCTTAGAAAGATGATCCTTTGTTTGATATGCGTAATAAAATCAGGCTCAGTGATGTTTTGAATTAAAATTCGACCCCTGGGTTGGTGGATACACCACATCACTTTATTGACAACAGTGGAATAAAGCGCCAGCAATATTATTGCTTCATATACTGGTTGTCAGACTGGAATATACCTTAGGATGACTGCAAGGGCTTTTGAACCAGAACATCATGAAGCAGATCTGTTGATCTAACGAGCCTTGTTCCTCCAACCAGAACCTACACATCGAATCATGTTCTCTGCCATTCAACGCTAATATGTAATATTATAAAATTTCAATAAATAACATTTTCATACCATGCAAAAACTGAATCTTTTATAATTGTTACCCAGACCAAGAAAAGAAGAATAAAATGGGCTGTATAGTGAGTGATGGATTGTCATGCTCACCTGTACATCTGATTTACCAGCGGCTTCTCGTATGTGCCGGACTTTGGTGGCCGTCAATCCTCCAATGACAAACACGATGAGTAGAGGCTGGTCGTTGGGTCGGGGTTTGTTGGCAGCTCTCCACAACCTGCCCCACCCCACAACACCCACATGGTAAACACGGGCCAATTTCAAGCAATAACCAGACCTTTGTTGTAAGTAAAACTCACCCAAACCCACTCTTGAAAAGGTTGCCTAGACCAGTGGAAACGTAACCAACATCGGGTAGATCTGGTCTTCCAGGATCAAATATATCCTCAGACAGCTGATTAAGAAGCGGCATCAAACTGGCCTGTGATGTTAGACTGCCTCCAGATAAGGTCGACCTAAACATCAACAAGATCATCAATATCAATTTACCAACATATTGCTTACCTAAAGATTGTCTGTAAGGCATGAATTGACAATCTGTTCATAAGTAGGTAAAACTAACCTGTATTACTTCAGGTCCTCTCGGGCTGTGGCAATGCTGTTGAGTTTATCAAAAATGATTTCTAGGGCTCAACAACGACTGTCACCTTCACCTTCAAGCACCTTGTTTGTAAGACCAACCATTCTTTTTGTCACTCTGAACAAACAACTAACGGTAATGAAATAACCTCTGGAACTGACACACATGGTTGGTCTACATATTGTGATTTTATCACAGTACCATACTGAAGTATAACTGTTAAGCGAAAATATTACAATAACTCATTACCAGTGTTTTACTCTGTTTGCAACAATTAGAACAAATTATCCATGACATCACTACCGACTGATAAAATACACTGAGACACCCACACTGGCCATTCACTACAACCAACACCACGTCTCATGGGAACAGAGGCAACATCAAGTCTCATGGGAACAGAGGCAACATCAAGTCTCATGGGAACAGAGGCAGTATCAAGTCTCATGGGTACAGAGGCAACATCAAGTCTCATGGGAACAGAGCCAATGCCACGTCTCATGGGAACTACGCCCCATCTGATTTGGAAAAGAACCAACACTTCGTCTGATCCGATCAGAACCAACGCCCTGTCTGATCCAGTCAGAACCAACACCCGTCTGATCCGGTCAGAACCAACGCCCCATTTGATCAAGTCAGAACCAACACCCAGTTTGATCCGGTCAGAACCAACGCTCCATTTAATCCTGTTAGGTAAGGTAAGGTAAGTATAATGTTTAACGCCACACCAACACTCGTGTGTTATATTGTGCCAAGAAAGATTAATAGATAAGATTGACCTGATTTAGCAGCTGCCTTCTAGCATAAATGAAAATGGGGATGGAAAAGATTAAAATGGAAACGTTTATCCTAGGGCAAGTCACCACCAGCCGATTGACTGAACCAGGCCATTCCAGCTCAACCAACCTGATTTCATTGTCCACCGACACAAGTCACAACCCACGGACAACAGGTTGCCCCTATTAGTATCCTCTTATGACATGCAGGAGGATACAGTGAGCCTATTCTACCCCTGGACCCGCCAGGAGATTGATCCGGTCAGAACCAACACCCCATTTGATTCGGTCAGAACCAACGCCCCGTCTGTTGGTGACAGTACCCATATCTCAGCTGGTCACATTGTGACAGTACCCATATCTCAGCTGGTCACATCGTGACAGTACCCATATCACACCTTCTCAGAACACGCCTTGACATTCAATTTTCAATAAGGATTATTGATATTTCCTTGTCCTCTCTATAACAAGACAAGACCCCTCACCAACGCAAACCAAGATCCACGTCTGATCTGTAGGTGTTGTGTGCTAAGATCAGAAAGTGGAGGTACATACCTGAAGGAAGTTTTCCTCCTCAACGTCCGAGCAGCAGTCCCTACCGGCCAGCGAGTAGATATAGAGCAGAAACACAAACATATCCTCCAACGAGAACAACCTGCACATCTAACTCACCGTCAGAAATCACACCCAACAACATCTCCTGATACTTATATAAGTCATTACATATCAGCCCACTGGGATATCATACATCATTAATAAAACATAGCATGGTAGGTCAGACCTTGTGTCCTGGTTGGTCTTGGCTTCTCTCTGCAGTGTATGTGTAAGCTGGGACAGTAGGCTGGCACCAGATTCCTCCCCTTCCCCCAGGTGCTGTACCAGACCTTTCTCTACACCAAGCAGACTGTCTGACTTTGATGCCTTGTTGTGTTTGAGGGCTTGTATAGCAGCAAGAGCCAGCTGTAACTGCCCACAGTTTCTCGCTATAGCCGCCGCTTTCTCCCTTTACACCACACATCTAACATTCAGACATTGCTTGGGGTGTAGACAAATAAATATAATAACTGGAAAGCATTTATCCAAAAGGATTAAATTGTTCAGTCAAACTCGTTCCAAATGTTACGAGTAATATATGCATAACAGAAATATTCAATGTTTTTACATTGATAAAAACTCACAACCGACAAAATGAAATGCCAGCTTTCCCTAAATATTGTAACATCATCATCCTCATGATAGTTTTTGCGAAACCCCAAGGATCTGTAACAGGTATTGTCTGTTTTATTCCTATCATTAGCAGCTGTCACTGATGGTCAGCATCCTATCAGTTTTAGTACATGATATGTTGTATAACTCTGTCATGGTAGCAACCATGTGTTTACACCTTTCTTTTTAAAAATAGTGAACAGTTTAATAGATATAGTCCCATGTATCAAGTGGAACCAATTTTGTATTTGATTAGCAACAATGCCACCATGGCAGCCTTCATACTTGAACAAACCAACGTGGTTCTCCAACTGCTCAACGCTCACTTTTCCAGGTCGACCAGTGAGTTTTAACGGTAATTTCTCACGATTAGCTGCCTCAACAATTTGGCGATTAATCTCCATTAGGCATTCCTGAAATCATAAGGCAACCATCAACCATTTTGCTTCAGACTTGCTGTCGTCAGGTTATGTAATACAGTATATCACTTGTAGCAGGTCAGCTTGAAGATTAGGGTGATAGCATGGAAGCACATAGCGCCACCTTGTGTTTGGCAGTGGCCAGCGTGTGAATTAAAGCTCTTGCTGCGCCGTCCTCTGCATGAGCCAAACATCCGGGCGCTATTATAGAATAGTTTTCATTGCTACATTCATACAAACAAGAGCAACTTTCACCTAAAAAAATGCAGAAGAATAATGTTCACAGGTCAGATACTATTAGATATATGAATATGTGATAAGCTGCACTTTCCAACACTAGAAAATTCATGAATCGTTTGTTTTGTTTCCCTATTGTCTCCAATCAAACCCATCCCAACTGTTGCTGACTGAGAGAGTATGCAACCATGCCCAACCCCATGGTTACTGCGGACACATACAGACTGTTACCTATAATGAATGTGGGTGCATATGATGTCAGGGACCACCAGATACAGTAGCTGTCACTCCCGCCACTAACTGTTGGTGCTACATGTAAGCAACAAGGAAACTACCAGGCACTCACCTGATAACATTGCACAATGGAGACATGTCCACACAAATATCTTTTTTTTTTACTCGGCAAAGCAGGCAGAGTTGACAGGATTTTGTCAATCATTGTGTCACCATGGTGACCAACAGCACTAGTGAGGTCCAGACTCCGGTCAACCAGCAACAAGGAGGCCCTCTGGTGACTCGACTGCAATCCAAAATAGGCAGGTTGAGATATCAGACATCGAAGAACCGATTGAAACACAATTTTGAAGACAACAAATCGTAACTATAAGATTTTTAACCAAACATTCAGAATGAGAGGATGGATCTGCATCTCACTACTCTGGTAGACAACCTACAATTGCATCCTCGCGCCTGAAAAGCTCGTTAAAGTTCAGAGCCTGTCTGACCTGCCTTCATCACAGAATAATGACTTGTAGAATACACGCCTGTAGTTTACTTTACACATGCCACTACCCTCTGGGCCTGTGAATGTGATTAGTGGAGCCCCACACCTCCACGGGTCCTGATGGCCCTCACCAGCTTCTACACCTCCACGGGTCCTGATGGCACTCATCAGCTACCACACCTCCACGGGTCCTTATGGCCCTCATCAGCTACCACACCTCCACAGGTCCTGATGGCCCTCATCAGCTACCACACCTCCACGGGTCCTGGTGGCCCTCATCAGCTACCACACCTCCACGGGATGGCATTCGATTTCTACTCCATGAAAGTCGTGCTTCTTAGTTTTTCATGTTTGCCTTGATCAGTTGATAGCAGTAGATGTTGCTAGCGGCTACAAAGATGCTGAGCCTGGACCTCAAAAGAAACATAGAAAAGAGAAGTTATAATTGTTGCAGCAAGAGATATGATCATAAATTTGGAGGTCTGTCAGTTGGACTCCAAGAGCAGGGTATTTTTGGGAGGGATGGCTTCAGGAACTGGGAATCAAAATGAACTTGAGCTGGCGGAACAGTTCCTAATTACCCATATCATAGCAGCCCTGCTTTGTTTCTGATAAGAACAAGATGATCAGTTATGATCAGTGGTTGGGTTATGGCAGGCATGTAACGCAACCTAGTCGCAGCATAATACAAACTATTTGGCTTACCTTGAATTGAAGTTGGAGGTGCTTTGGAAGGTCTGTATATTGAATATCTGATGATTTCTCTGTTGGCTTATTGTGATCCTTAAGAAAATAAAAATCGGTATCATAAAATTAAAAGAATAAAACAAGAAGAGAAAGCAGAATAAATTTCCATCATAAAAAAACATGGTCCAGAAGCATTGCACCACAGAACATCAATCATCTAAAATCCTATATGCACCTAGATAAACATATGCCAAAATCAAACAATAACTACTTACATCAATTGCATGGGAATATACAAACTGTAACATTTCATTAGTAAAATGATTCCAACTGAAACTCTGTCAGAGATACAAAACTACTATTGAGTATCATTCACACAACTAACCCTGTTGAGCAGCATGAGATGAGCGAGATCATGGGGCAATAGTGGGAAGGTCGCGTGGTGCTGGGGCATGACAAACAGGCTCTGTGTAATCGGGGCAACAACTAACGGCAAGTACTCCAATTCAACTACAGCTTTCTGCAACATCAAAATTAGGTCAATAAAGCACTTGTTTACAAAACATTACCAGCAAAATGATTTACAACTGATACACAGGGCCAATTTTCATGGCCTTTAGATTGTCATATTTTCCACTATTCTCTTGCAGTGCCAGTGTTCGGTAACTTACTTCATCCAGCCACTCAGCAAGAAGCTGCCTGTAGAAGCCAAAAGCTTTGGTACTGTCGCTTTCACCTGCACCGTACTCCATGATAGTGTGCATGGCAGGACTAAGATTGCTGACCATCAAAATGTGCTGAAAATTGCTGGCATCAAGTATATCTTTAATTATGTCCATTGTTGTTCCAGTCAAAGGCCCGCTAACAATAAACACTCCTTTCCTCTGGTTTTGACCTCTACACTGTTATAAACAGAAAGTGTAAAGGAAAAACACAGCCAGCAGAAAAAGATATGGTGCATGAGAAAAATACAATACCTGACTGAGCTGAATACATGGTGTCTTTAAATTGACCGTACCGTTTTATTCTTGGTCCCACAGAAGAGATAAGCATACGGATGTGTGCAGGAGTCTCCTTTATGTGGATCCGAGTGATTATCTGGTTTTGAAGCGGCAAAATCGCGATTTAACACATTTATCTCCAAAATCTGATCGATTATCACTCGGATCGACATATTACGTTCATTCTTCAACATTTTGGTGTAATTTATATAGCAATCGTATTGAGAATAAAGCGGTACAGCCCTTTTTCCTTAGGTACATAAATCGCGACACAACTTTTATGGCCTCGTTAGCGATTAAAACCACATAAAATACCAACAAGAAAAACGAAAATGGTACCAAATGAAAAAGCTATTCTTCATTAATACTATATTAAAAGAACAAAATGTATCATTGCATCATTTGTTGTCAATGGTAATTTACATGAGACTACCAAACGGCCAATAAACGACCTTGTCCAAACGAGATCGGCGCCGCGTTTGTCCGCCATAACCTGAGCTACTTGTCTGATCAGATAAGTTAATTACTAACTTTACAGATCGCAATTTGTATCTAAGGAATACACCAATGGCATGCAGGCAGGGAAAACAGCCTCCCTCAATGTGAGCCCAGTGTGCCCAACACGATTATCCGTTACTTTACAGCACTGATGCTTAAGCATGTTTGTTATTTAAAGGTCATTTCACGGCTTCTACCAGACATAGTAACCAGGGGCCGTATCCATAACGAATCTTAGTTTGAGTCGTCCTTACTTGAGTTGGCGAGCTTAGCTGAGTCTGCGAACTCAGGCGTATCCACAAAACAAATTGTCTGACTCTTTCATATAATATAGACTATACCTACCGTCGTTATCGTTTATCAAAATAAAATAAAAAAGGAATAGACTTAAAACCGGTTGTCTCTGACTATGTCACTCACTTTTATTCAATCAGACTGTACAATGTTATATCATATCAAGTATAAAGGAGCAGCCCTTGACCACGAGTTTCAATAACACATATTCTCAGTACTCCGATCTACGGTATTGTTAACAACGCCAACGGCATGATGAACCATTGATTCTTATGGAGACGATTTATACACTTACTAGGTTTTATAATCGGCAATATAATCACGGTTAATCCACACATCAGGGAAATAATTCCATCGACCATGCTTGCACTAATAACATTATATCCGCGATAAATATAAACAATCCTTGTTTAGTTGTGTTGTTTGTCAGTCCGTTGGAATTCGCGCGTTACTGGGTCACTGCGCGTAATTTGTCTATGACGTGTCATTGTCTTTGACGCATAAAACGGGGTGTTTATCGCAAAAAAACTGTCGTTGGTGTGCATTTGGGGCACTTTCAATATCTGCCATGTTATCATGAAGTAGATTCATAGACTGGTAGGCTTGGTGCCTGCTTTCCTAATATTCAATAATACTAGGAATCTTAGCGCCGTTGTTCATATTGTGAAGTAAAAGAAAATGCACTATGACATGAACATTCGTGATTAATTGCGTTACTGATAGGGAAACTCCCACCCACTATGATCATCCCACAAACCATTCCTAATTCAAATCCACTGCAAGCTAACTCGCTCTTTGGTAGACTAACAACACCCTGTCCAAAGCGTTTGCGAAGAATTCCCCGCTTCGTTTTTACGAAAGGAGCTTGCGGAGTAAATAATTTAAATATCTCGATAAAAATTGGTGTGTCATTAATAACGAACGGCTGATTATGTTTTGGTTCATCTTAAGAACATACAAGTTCTTATTGATTTCTGTGAAAGCATTTTCCTGGAAATATTACCGTCGGACCGCTACCTAGCTGACTCAGAGTTGAGCTCGCTAGTAAGATTCTTTTTGGATACGGTTAAGACGGCCAGCTTAGCTTGCCGTCTCAAAAACCTGAGTTTGCGGACTTAAGTTTCTTTATGAATACGGCCCCTGATCCGTTGCAACATATGTTTTCTCAGTCTTTTGATATATGCTGTTTTTTATATACTAAATCCAGTGTGACATTCAAAACACATTACAAATTCGCGCGTTGTAGCCCTACAGGGCGTCTGAGTAGACATTCTACAATGTTCAGTCCACAAATTCACGATTCAAATCAGATACCTTGAACGTATAATACCTACGGTAATAAAACCTCTAACATGGTGCTGATGTTTATACCGATGTCACTTGATGGCAATGCGCTGACACCACGGGGGCTTTGTTGTGTTCGTCTATATTGATGCTGAAAGGTGGTGCGCGTCATACAGGAGCTCTCGTCGGTTCAAGGTCAATGTATATTAGTTGAAACAGGACTTACAGCTGAATATATGATTAGTACGTGGTGAGGCCATAAACTTCATCTAATATTGCATAAGAGCTGAACGCGACACACAACTTTTCTTCAAATCTCATCGTGTACAATGACGAACATGCAATGTGTTATAATACGTCAATTAAGAAATCGCACACGCGGACTGCATCACATGGAGCGCCTCTTCACTCCTTACAATCCTGTCCATCTGCTCCAGAGGCTGAATCGTGACAGCACCATACTGGAGATGGCAGCGGGCTTTTAACATCATCTTTCATCATATTCAAGGATATTACTCTATGCATTGACGCTGCTGGTAAGTAGCGATTTTATTTAATGTGTCCCCTTATTTTTGCCATGCCCGATACAGCAAAATAACACAGCTTGTCCGAAACTATTGAAGCTCTGAAGGCTGAGATTGTGATGGACGGAGGCAGAGCTTAAGTTCAGCTGTATGCTAGTATGTCGCATAGATACATTATATTCAACATAGAATCACTCAGGTAAATACAATTCACTGAAGAATCATTCGACCGAATTAATTTCGTTGTAGCTCCGTTATTAGTAGGCACTGCATCTAGATACTCACTCCAAAGAAAGCAGAAGCAGTCTCCTGTTCGTACTAATGTGTCCAAACACTATGCTTTACCAGGCACTGAAACAAAGCGCCCGCGAGGTTCCTGCCCAGTCCACCTAGGAAGTTAAGGTCTAGGGTGAACCTCTAGTCTGATGTGTGTCAATCCTCATTCACCCTAGAGGTCACGTAAGGAGAATCTTTTGAGGTCCAGGCTCAGCATCGTTGGAGCCGCTAGCAACATCTACTGCTATCAACTGATCAAGGCTAAGAAGCACGACTTTCATGGGGTTGAAATAACAAATTGTGCCCTTGCTTTGTGCAATGGGCTGGAATGTACGTCCCTCATATAGCCTGCTCCATCAAGCTTAGTCTCATCTTCTGCGACTTTGTTAATTATGTGCTAGATTCTCCAGTACGTACGGCATGTAGTATGTTTCATGTTTCTACCATAGTGTCCAGGCAAGTAAATATTGCGACACAAAAAAAATATGCTGACAATGTATCAATTCTGCAGACACAAGGTACCCACCAGTAATAAATGATTCTATTTAAAACAATGCTGTAACATCACTGCATAGTTCGTTTCAGTATCCAATGGCATGTGGACATTAGAAAATGTTTGCTTTGGACTGAGAGGGGCAAGTGTATTACCAACAATAGGATATTGCGGTGTGGCCTGGTCAACGTCATTGATTGTCTTTTGACTGAGCAGTGGGGAATTAGTCATTGTCTCCAACACGACATTAGCGCTCATTATAATCAGAACTTTGTTACTTGGAATACAGATATGAACGTTCAAAGTACCCCAGAGATCTGACTTAGCTGCGTAGCTGCTGATGTTGTATATATCCACAGCTTGGTTCAATATGTTTGTACGTACTAGACCAGTTCGTTGATTTGTCTATATCTAGAACGACCACAGTCACATTCTTGATCCAGATAATATCACTGAATGACGGGCGGAATTGGCAAACATCTCACCGCAAAGGTTAGGAGGTGACATGTTGACAGGTATCAGTGAGACTACCACGGCTGTGATTAGGAATTCAGGGGTCGCTTAAGGCAAGTAGCAAATAGCAGACCACCACGAAGCAGGCTGACTCAAATCTAAGGCTCAGCTTTCTAGGTCAGCAGCGGACCAGTCTGCTTCTGCAGGGTAGTCAGTTGTTGTGGGGCATCTCGGCATCCTGTTGCTTCTTCTGAATATGAGCTGATATCAAGGCTTTCCAGACCATGCCCAGTAACCCCTACACCTCATTATCATTTACACTGTTTGGCGATGGTATGAGGTCGAGTCAATTGTACAGTTAACATATGACTTTGTTCAAGCCACCGTGATGTATCCATGATTCTCTCAACGCTCCTCTGCACCCTTAGCAGAAATATTGTTCCCCAATTCCATTGAGCTAGCTCCTTGTTTCAGTGCTTCAAAGGTGATACAGGAAAGTAATCAAGGACCCGCTCAGCCGACCCGCTTGGGGGTTGGGTTTATTGTGGGGTTGAGAGGGTTATGTGGATTAGTGTACCATAGTCCCTAGTGTATATGCAACCCACATTAATGGGTATTAGTCGCGATGATATGATGTAGTCGCTGACAGCCATGTGAGGTGTTATGAGTGATGAGTGGCACGGACTGTGAGTAAAATTGGAGTAGAATTCATTCACTTACAACAGTGACAATTCATTGATATTGATTGGAAAAAAATACATACATAATAAATCTAATGTTGAAAGTAGGGACAATGTAGACAGGGGCTGTCTTCCCAATGTCACTCAGTAGATTTGCACAAAACAGTTTTGTGATATAGATGTTAAGTGACATTGTAATGTATTTTAGTGAGAACCATTGGTGATCTGTTATAATTGCTGAACTGGGGAAGGGGCAGAGGGCTGGTAATAAATGACCATACGCTACCAGACTGGGGTGACACTGTTAATGGCGGATATTTCATTAAAGCGCACATAAGCACAAATATTAGCTACGTTAACACAGGAATATATACAAATTGTAGCATATGGGAATAAACAATCTGCATACATTTTGCATACATTTCAGATATGTAGGTATATATGTGAATATATGTGTGAATATAATAGTATGCGGTCATATACATGTACGCCAATCTTCTGTACACAACCATGATCATACAGACACCGACACAAACCCTAATACAATATGAAGTTAGCTCAATACATATGCGTGCAAATCGTGAAACGAATCAGTAAGTTGGACATTACAGACTACAATCTGCACACTTAACATTGTTTCACTGTACAGTATACAGATAGGTAGACAAAAGGCCTTTTTGGAAACATGACACCACCCTACGCCTGATAGATGCGCAAGATGAACGTCGTCTCATTATTTACAGAGGAGATAAAACTCCGCTC
>CM067350.1:80199839-80264839 GCA_034190875.2 Urechis unicinctus | reverse complement strand
TAGCGCTACACACACAGGTGGTGGCTGGCGGTTAGGGACAGCTATTTATATGTTATGGTACTGTATTCAACCAGAGCAAATATATCATATCTCTTATTACAACAACGTGTTCGTCTGAATGAAGAAGAGATCGTGAATTAACCTACACAATACACGTTTGTGTTGGAGTGATTATTATGTCTGTTGTAGGTGATGTTTTTCATTCACAATTCCCAGTTCTGGTAGAAGACATGTCTCGTATTATTGCTATGGGTTGTCAATCAACCAAAGAAGGATTAACTGCACCTGTAACCTACCCATACATAAGCAGAGGAAGCTCCACGTCACCAAGTCGGGGAGAGATTTATCGAATCGATGATGAGACGAGAATACCTGCTAAACACACCAATCACCCACCAGGTGGGGCAAACCTCACCGAGCGTCAGCATCCGCCGCTCAGAGATGTCACAGACGGCTCCAAAGGGACACCACACCCCACCAGGTTTTAGCTACTTACTCCTCCATGTGTGCAATGATCCGCTTGTGATGTGCTGAAGCTTTGTGCGCAGTAATTCGCTTCTGCTTTAGGTAGCGTTAGACACTTGACACGTATCACATAGAACCGTTCACCTTACTTCTTTTTGACACATGACCTGTATGTGCGCTGCTGGTTTGTCCAATTAATGGGACGTTTCACGGCACGTAATGCTGTGAGCCCCATTTACTGGATCACATGGCTCGCATGTGTGTAAGAGTGATTCCGTGCAGAGCAAAATTTACAATGCTGATGATTATATAATAATAAATATCATTACAAGTATATTGCTGTACCATTTCAAATACCATGTTAGCTCCAGATATTGGTGAATTCTGCATGGATATCTTCCTCCGTCACTTTGACAATGCAGGTCCATGTTATAATATCTGGTGACGGTGGTCATGTTCAGGGGCGTAGCGTCCTATAGGCCGTGTAGGCCGTTGCCTACACATTTCCCCAGAAAGTCGAAAAATAAAAATGCCGAAGATGCAATAAAAATCGGGTGGGGGAGGGGCGTAGGGGTAATGGAACACCGGAAACAAGATCTGCCAAGAACAGACAGTGATTGATTTGTCGTAATCTACACGTATGGAATGGTTTATAGTCTTTATACCCCAAGGAAGAGCAAAGACGACTGGAGCCCGCATATTGTAAAGTTCGGGCCGGCCGCGTATTGTAAAGTTCCGTCTTTTAAACATTTCAAAGGATGCTTCGCGGGCGCTTTTTCTTTGAAATGTAAACAGACCAAGAGCCTGACAGAGGTCATCATGACCGAAAACATTCCCAAGTATCTGGATATCGGATGTCTTACTTTACCTCCTGTAGACGAAGACACCAAACAAAAGTTTTTAAATGGAACATGGACATCATGTCTTCAGTTTTCATTTCCAACACGGTCAGTCTTTTTTCTTTGTTTCAAACCTTTAATAAGTTGTATTAAATTGTATGTTTAGTACAATAAGTTATTTCTTAAGTATATTTTAAAAGAGGATTTGTCTTGTCTTTAGATAGATTTTTCTTGCATACCAGATGGGGATATCTGCAGTTTTTACCAGTGCTGGAAAATCTTATCTTACCCCCCCACCCCCCACCCATGTAAAACTGCTCACGTGAATTACTTGTGACGTAACGCTATGAACAATGTGACGTCACTTTCCCAAACACAGCATCTGAATAACTCTTGTTTTTATATCAAAATGCATAATTTCGATAAGTTTGTATTTAAATATCTATTTCAAAATACAAGACAGTATGCAAGAAAAAGTTTCTATAGCCTCGTTCCCGCCAAAACAGTTACCCTCAGTGACGGATATTTCCATCTGAACCGCGTGCTCATGTAAGAAACTAATATATAAAACAGTTAAGATAGATTTACTATGTAATCCAGTTATTGTTTGGTAATCCTTCATTAGTTTTCAATTGACCGTGTTCAAATTATACCATTGATAACATATAATACACATATTGTTGTACTGAGACAATAGTGTAGGGGATCAGTGCTCGCCTCAAAGCCGCCCTTACCGGGTTCGATTCCCCAGGTTCGATTCCTCGTCTGGCTGATTTTTTTTTTGATTCTTTGTCTTGTATTAACAATTTAAATTTTAGATACCATTATTAATTAATGTAGTTTTCTTTTCCAGGGCATTTGGAACAAGCAGCAAGCTGCGAAAACTAAGCGGAAAATGGTTAATGGAAACACCATGGTTGAGGTACTCCATGATGCCGTCTTTTGTGTGAACTGCTGTTTGTTCGGAGCAATTGGGGGTTCTCAATATTTATGCATGCAGCACATTCCGCGGCCAGAACGAGGCCATGGGTGTGTGGGTAGCCCCGTTGACCTCAGATCTCGTTAGCCGGACCGCAGCGAGTTGTAAACATGGTATCGTCTGCCGCTGTATCTCGACCAAATAGCCATCGTTATTGTTGCGTTCCGTTTTGTAAGAGTGGTGGAACAGTTAACCCAGATATTTCATTTCACCGACTTCCAAAAGATTCTTCAAAAAGAAAAGCCTGGCTTCACAAAATAAGGCGAAAACAAGGTCCAGAACACGGGTTCATGGTGAGTTGTTTACAACTACGATCTAGAACATGTGACTGCGAGCGATTATAAGAAGGCTTGAGCTATTTGAATAGTTTCATGTGTTTTAAGAAAGTAAAGCACAGAAGAAGGAATACGTTGATACTTTTCATATTTATTATCGTTTTCATTATGTTTATGCACTCCAAGTATCAGACAGCACGTCCAAGCATGATTTGGAGTAATCTTATATTCATACAAATTTAATTGCATTTAATTGCTCTTTACAAAAAGCACTTGTGTCAAATAACTTAAGAAAATAACTGCTGTCTTGCATGTGGACATAAAAACACACATGATATATATATATATATATATATATATATATATATATATATATATATATATATATATATATATATATATATATATGTTGTATTTTTTACTTCACACCACCTGTCCTGATTAAATGAGATAGTTTCAAGATGATACTCACTCTCACACCACACAAAAAAATCACACCAAGCCAATCCAGTTACGGCCATTTGGGCCAAAATTTGAAAATAATGTATGTGGTTTTCTTTCAGGGATAATTCATTTGTTTCTGAGCACTTCAGGTAGTTAACCTCCCTTACAGAAGAAACAGATGGGCACTTGATCTCCAGTAATCCAAAGGGTTGGCTTCGGGAGGGGTTGTAAACCTTCCTGTCTGGACTAGCTGCTAACCAGGGTGATGTTGGATTTATTACAATACCTGAAGGGTACAGGTTCACCTGGTCCCCCATGACCTTGGCATAGGCCGTTGCAGCCATGGGTTCAGAGGTTATACCATGGCGCATTGCCTCGGTGCACACATGTCTGCCTGTCTTCAGTCGGGTGACCAGGGTTTTATAGTCCTTCTGCCTCTTAAAAACTTCCGCCAGTTTTGACGCTGTTATCCTATTTGACCTTAGTTTGTGCCACAATTTTCTGTCAACCTGTCCTCTAGTGAGTTCCTCAAATGCATGGATATCAGATATATCAAGAACGACATCCTCCATAGCTAGACACTGTTCATATGTCAAAGCACAAGTGTAATCATTATTCATGATATCAGCATAAGGGAGTGTAGGGAATGGGACACCATCATGGATGTTGAAAATATAGGACGAGGACAACTTGTTGTGGTAACTTAATACACACCCTTTGGGCACAGGGCCAATCTTGGTCTCAACCATTTCTCCACTACTATTGGAAGGGTCAAGGGCAGGGAGCATGAGAGAATCTGGGGAAATTTTGGAAAAATCTTCAAACAGTTTGGAAAAGTCAGGGAAGTCAGATCGAATAGGATTGTAAAAAGTGGACTTAATACTCCTGTGTTGCTGATGTTGCAGATCCGCTGAGGCGACCTTCCCCTGATAGCCCATCACTTCCATGTCGCTGATGTCCATTCCTCGTATACGAGGGCCTCTAGGCCGGTGCCAGGTCTGGGGTAGTGAAGTCTTGGCCAAATCTTCTGGAATGACTTTGAATCCCCTGGACTTGAACTTCGCCATCTGATAGAGCACACCACCAATATGCCCACACTGACCACTAAGGCCTATAGCACAGCTACAGGAGGCTGTTAGGATTGCTGTCGGCTCCTCTGTAGATAATGTGATCTGTTAAAAAACCATCATTGGGAATATCAATTGCATTCAATGATTATTTCTCAGATTTCATATTGATTGACTTGTTTTTGAGTTAATTCATAGAGATAGCATGAATCTGCAGATGTTTTGAAACATTTCACCTCGTAATTTTATCCATGCACTACCAACCACACGGATTTTATTATCACTATTGGGGCGATGCAGTGGATATGTTCTTAACTCTGCAAGAAATGGAAAAGCATGCCAGATTAGTATCTTAATGGTTTTATAATCAGGAAATATTAGTGAGGATTATATAAGTGTGAATCATCATGCCTTCATGCATACCATTTGTTGTCAAAAACAATTCTACAGCAGCATCTTTTCTCCTTATCTTCAGTTTTGATCAATAAAAAATGTTTACAAATTTTGACCACTTCCATGTAGTCGAGTTTTTTCCTCATGCTTAGAGACAGTAACCACATGCATTTATGGGCCACAATAACCATGCAAGTAAGACATGTATTCAGGTCGAGATGTCATACCTCAATTCAGTGGGCATCTTCATTTTTCTTCTGGGATCTGTGGCATCTTCCCTTTATGACACAGCCGTTACTGACAGCAGAACAGAGCTAACCCTGATGTCCAAACGGTGTCCGATTACTACAGGGTCACTTTGTATAATGTTTTCCTGGACCATTTCGATCAGGAAATGGAAACTCGCATCCTGGGTAATGAAGATAGTTACTGTGCGCTGTAATGATATGATAGATAAAAGATATAGTAAACACAGAGCCGTCAGTCTGGTTGGAACTATATAATTGTGACCTCTTCATACGCGATACAGATGTATGACATTCCCCTTGTTTAAAAAAATAATAATAATAATAATAAGAAGTAGAACATGAGCAATACTAAAACATTAATCGCGAATATGTGATGACACATGGCTAGTATTACAGCCGAGCAATATCGTTAACAAAATTCGTTGTATTTCTTGTCAAAAATAATAATTCATAACCCAATACCATATCTGACTACTCATTCTTTCATATATAGAGTGGGCTACTCAAGAAACCTAGCTGGTCTTCTTATGATCCGACCCGACCGGCTACGTGTGATGCCTGTGGAACCTTTAGAGGGTGTTGGAGGGCACACATCGGGAGGAGCAAAACGCGCTTGGGTCGTGGCCTGTGGCGGAGCTTCCGTAGAGGGGTCGCCTGGTGCCTGTTGTGCCACGCTGTTTGTTTTCCCTGAGATGGTGGCGGTTCCTTCGAACTGTGCTGCCACCATTTGTTTCCACTGTGTAGCTTCTCTCACTGTCGCGGGTCATAACCCGGGCCGGGAACCATTCCTTTTTTCGCCCATCAAATACAGTGACGTTCTGCCTGCGTGGAGTGGCGGTAGGGGTTTGGTGTGGCTGTCACCGTATTCCTTCTGGAGGAGTGTCCTCTGTTGATGGCGGTCTTGGTACGCCTGTACTGAGTGATGCTCAGCTCTGCTAGGTAGTACCGTTGATACGGGCCTATTGAATAGCATCTCCGCGGGGCTTGGCAGAACAGCATCAATAGGGGTGGCCCTAAGGTTCAACAGCACTCGGTCGATGTCCTGGTGAGATCTGGCACATTTGATGATGGTCCTCTTCACGTATTTGACTCTGTTCTCGATGAACCCATTCGATCTGGGATACCTTGGGCTGCTTGTGGTGTGCGTAATGCCCCATTCAGTGGAGAATTTGTCGTACTCACTTAAGAAGCCCGTTGTCGGAGACGATCTCTCTTGGAGTTCCGAAGAGGCCTAGAATGTGCTTGGTCGCCGATATTACTACCCTTGCTGTCTGGGACGTCAGCGGTACCACTATGGGGTATAAACTGTAGTAGTCAGCTATGATGAGGTAATCCTTGCCCTTGACAGTGAAGAGGTCGGTCCCAAGCTTCGTCCATGGGGTGCTGGGTTTCTCGTGTGACTTGAGAGGCTCGTGTGGTTGGGCAGGTTGAAGGCTTTGACATTGGGGGCATCCCTTCACCAGGGCTTCAACATCCTTGTGCATCCTGGGCCAGTAAACGCTCTCACGGGCCAACCGACACGTTTTCTCTATGCCTTGGTGGCCCAGGTGAAGTTGGTCGAGGATGTCTGCCTGGATCGGCTCAGGGATGAGGACCTGTCGTCCCTTGAAGATGACACCATTTTCAATCGCAAGCTCGTCACGGAAACTCCAGAAGTCTCGCAAATCCATTGGAAGCTCCTTTATGTCACCCGGCCAACCTGTGAATATGACCTGGGATAAAGCTGCCAGCACCGGGTCTCGCATTGTCTCAAGGCGGATCTGCTCCTGTTTAGCTGTGGAGAAGTTGAGGAGGTCGATGTGGTGGCCATCATACATCCCATCCACCCTATGATCAAGGCTGATTTCAGCCGCTCTCGCTGGATTGGGCAGGCGCGATAGGGTGTCGGCAATCGTCATCTCTTTCCCCGGGCGGTACTTGAGATCAAAATCGTACCCCTGGATCTCTATCATCATCCGTTGCAGCCTTGGTGGTGCAGTGTGGAGCGGTTTCTTGAAGATGGTCTCCAGGGGTTTGCAGTCCGATATGATTGCGAAGGTGCGACCGTATAGGTAGTGATGAAACCTTTGGAGGTCGTAGACAATGGCGAGGCATTCTCGTTCTATACTGCTATAGTTGGACTGCGTGGGGTTTAGGGCTTTGCTGGCGAAGCATATGGGAACGGTGTCCTGTACCAGGGCGGCGCCCAGGCCCTTCATTGATGCATCCACCTCTAGTGTGAGGGGTTTTCCGGCGTCGTAGTATTTCAGCCCTATGTGGTTCGCTGCGATCTGCTTGATAACCTCAAAAGCAGCCTGATGGTCGTCGTGCCACACGAAGGGAGTCTCTGCCTTGGTAAGGTCCCTTAGGCAAGCTGAGTTGGTCGATAGGTTTGGAATGTGTGGTCCTAGTAATGTGGCGAGGCCGAGGAATCTTTCTAGGTCCTTGCGGTCTGCTGGCGCTGGCATGTTCGTGAGGTCTTGCACCTTGATCGGATCCGGGAATACGCCATGGTCAGTGTATAGTCGCCCAAAGAAGGTGATCTGCTTTGCTTTGACCGCACATTTTGTGGAATTTAGCTTCAGACCTTCCTTTCGTGCAACAAGAAGGAACTCGCATAGCCTCCTGTCGTGTTCTTCTTCTGATTGTCCATAGACCACTATATCATCACTGATACCTGTGCAGCCGTCACATTGCTGAATGATGCGATCCATGTGTTCCTGGAACGCGTCTTGGCTGATGCACAGCCCAAACGGCAACCTCTTGAAGCAATATCGACCAAATGGTGTGCGGAACGTGGTCAATTCCTGGGATTCTTCGCTGAGGTGTGTACACTCCAGTAACCGGCTTTCGCATCTAGTTTCGTGAAGAATTTTGCCTGGGCAAAGGCAGGTGTGATTTCCTCCACTGTAGGTATTTGGTGGGGCCTTTTCCTCAGGGCTTGGTTGAGCCTTTGAGGGTCCAGACACACACGAAGGCTTCCATCCTTTTTCAGAGCGTATGTGAGGCTGGAACACCAATCTGTGGCTTTTGTGACCTTTCGAATGATTCCCTTTTCCTCCATTCGATCCAGCTCTGTCTTGATCTTGGGCCCGAGGTGTATGGACACCCGGCGCGGTAGGTCGATAAATGGGGTGGCATCGCCCCTAACTTGCAAATGTTCCTCACCCTGGAAATTGCCAATGTCGTCAAAACAGTCTGGAAACCAGGTGATCAAGTCCTGTAGGGTGTCGAGCTTGGTGCCTGGCGGGGGGACAGGGACCGGCGAGAGAGTGGTCGCTGGGTCTCTTCCCGATGGAGGCACAGGGGCGGGCAGGTCTGTAGTTCCTGGCCCTTCTTTCTTGGCAGCATCCACTTTGATCTCAACAATACCCATTGATCTGCAAGTTGGCAACCCCAAGATGGCTGGTCCATTGACATCAACGACAAAAAACTTGCTAGCGGTGGCCACCTTGTGGTTAGGCTTCCGGATCTGGAGCGTTATAGATCCCAGACATGGGATGCAGTCACCGCTGTAGGAAGTCAGTTTCACCCTTGGCTCTGGGTGAAGGATCTCTGAAGGGTCTGTGGCTCCAAACATTTGCCGATAGGTACGCATGGGCAAGGGTATTTCCACCCGCGCCAGTGTCGACCTTGAGTCGTATTGGCCCTTTGACGGGAGGGTTGTCATGTTCCACCATTAAGGTTGTGTATGCCTCTGATGGACCGTCTGTCGAGATATCTGAAATGGTAATCACATTGAACGCTGCGGCGTAATCAACCGACTCAACTGCTTCCTCCTGCGATTCATTCACGTACAACTCGTGTTGCTTCCTGAAGCCGGGCTTGTACTGATGTGCCCTTCTAGTGTTGGCTTGAGGTTTCCGATCCTGTTGGGCTGTAGTTGGCGAGTTACAACTGGCCCTCATATCTGGTGCTGTATACTGGTCGTCCTGTAACGGCATGGTGCCGCCTCTCGTTCTGCGACACGCCTTCTTCCAGTGCCCCTTAGCGCCACAGGCTGAGCATCTGTCGCGGTAGGCCGGACAGGACCCAAAAGCATGTCTCAGGGTGCAATTTTGGCATGGTTTATTGCGACTAAAAGACTGGGCCTGGGGGGAGTCCCTGTTGGATTTCATAGCATCTATGTTGGTGGTGTAGAGGGATCTGAGAGACCGCTGGCTGGCCTCTATGGCTTCATAATCTCTTCCCCGCTCTATAACCTCTTTGATAGGGTGCCCGATCGCCTTAGTCAGAAGCTCTTTCCTGAAATCTACAAACCTGGTTGACAGAATTACCATCTCAATAAGTCTTTCATTCAATTCTGCCTGTTCGAACACACATTTGTTTGCCTTCTCCCTCAACCTAGACACATACTCAGTCACACATTCATCATCCTTTTGTCTCATGGACGCAAGCTCAAGCCTGCGGACACGAAAGTTTATTTTAGCAGAGGCATTCACCTCACTCTCTATGAGATTCCAGATCTGATCTGGGCTTTTCTGTTCAGTCTCTGTCAGTCCGGATACCATGATTCTACGCATACCTTCATCCCCCAGTGCGAGCTTAATCTTCGTGGCCTGTTTGGCAGTGTCAGTGATCTCGCCATCCTCAAAGTACAGCAGCATTCGAGCCTTAAACGCCCGAAACGAGTCCGCCAGTGGCTCGTGTTGCCAGTTCATTTCTGGTGTTTTCGATTGTTTAACTGCCATAATTATCCCGTATTATCGCTCACCGGAAATAGCGTATCGGTCTGCAAACGGATTATTTATTCGCGTAGAGTTTTGAGTTATGGCTTCGTTAGCCGAAGGGGGTGTCTGGAACAGCAGATGTTGACATGACTTGCGGTAGGGGGTGTCGGGAACAGCGAAAGTTGACGCCGGAAGTCTGCTTTAGTCCTTTTCGTCTGACATCACAGCGCGGAAGGACACGGCACTGTCGGGTACGGCAACATAGTTCTGGGTTGCAGCGGCTATGGCGCACACAAATATCACACAAGTTCTCTCAGTATCGGCTCAACACAGTCAGTAGAGTGTTGTGGGAGCGCAGTAGTTGCCGGAATGTTTCCGGGGACGGCGGCGACCGAGTTGTGGTCGGCAGGCAAAAATGGCGATCTCAGCCGGGCGGCGGCGTCTGCTCGTCAGCGGGAGCGAAACGGTAAGAATTGTCCGGTACAGTGCAGTCGGAGATCCGAGATGGGGTTCACAGTAATTGCGCCATTGCCTTGTCATTTATGGAACCCCGTAATTCTGCTCATAGAAACGCTCGAAGTGACTCAGCAGCAGAGAGTCGTGACGCTGACCATGCGCGGCAGGATGCGCAGTTTGCCTGGCAGCAGTTCTACCAGCTGGTGGCTGCTTACAAGTAAGGATCGCATGCTCGTCTGACATGTTCTAGCTTTGAGATCCCGCTAGTATGTGAAGCTTGAGTGCTTAATGCGTAATGCTTACTGTCTTGTAGGATTTATCGAATTTGACTGCTCGTTGAGGTGTAGATCTCTGTTTCCGTCCTGGGCTTGTTTCCGTTCCGTCCTAGTGTTACTGGAGGCCCTTATATTTGCCCCCGATCACTCTGATCGACCCTAGGTAGGCAGAATATGACAGGTAGCAACGGTCTCGAGAACCTATATTCTGGATGCAAATGGAGCATGCGCATCTAGCAGCGCACAGCACACCACACACTGTCCAGGTTCAGAGTTAAACAAATAGGACGCAACATTTATTCATGTAGCAGTTAGTGTCTGACACTATAGCTCTCGCCATACACAAATACTATGGTTGTATTTATGTTCGTATACACGATATACCTGGTTTAGCTTGGGGTTCGTCTACAATCACGCTGCTGTCCCTTGAATGCGCTGTTAATCTACCTGCATTTAGAAGTGTCCTCGCGTGGTATTGGAAGAGCTAGCTTATGTTGATGTGAGGTTTTATGGAGACTAAGAAAAGAATTAATCAAAACCAGCCCTCAACTGACCCGGTTGCCGTGCAGAACGTCTGGACCAAAGTGGCCACAGAAGACAAACACGGTTTCAAATCAACAACAAAAGTTAATATCTGACCCACCATTATAATCCAAGTCAAAGTGTGGTTCAACAGAACCATCTGAATCCAATGACAAGCTCCATCCACCATAAACTCTCGACACCCAGAATGGTGATCGCTTCGTTTATGTTTGTGGGAAATGATCAATTCATATTTCCCACTGATAAATATCTATGCATGTAGGTTAAGGGGTTTGGTGGGTTACTGCTGTCGGGAATCGAATATTTATATATCATTCAGCGAATGTTTTGCCTCTTAGGACATGTATTTCATTGTATAATCAATGTTGTGTTTATGTCGCAGTGAGCAAGTGCATAGCATAATGGGTCCATCGCACAAAATGACTCCCATAAATAGATATATTAGTGATGTTGTTTCCATTTGCGGGCCATCATCATTGTCACTATTCAGCAGCACTCAAGATACATTGCATAACGGACTCACATACAATACAGTTTCCGGGCATCATCGGGCATAAATATAGGGTAGCGCCTGCCACAGGGGTCAGCATTGGCCCGGCCGCATCTATCATACAGAAATCCAAGGGGGCCACCAGCTCATACAAAATCTCGCCTCAACCATCTGCAAAGTCCCGTTTAGGAGCTTGAAAAAATGTCTGTCTAATTAACAAAACCACCCGCCATGACATTAACCACCCCAACGGGTACTTTATTTGAGTGAGCTCTAATTGGACGAGCGAGTTCTCACACGTTTTTCGAAAAACAAATTCACACCGTTTGCACATTAATATTTTACTCACGCATAATCATTGTTACCAATAATTAATAAGTTCGTTTTGGTGAGGAAATTAACGTTCCCGTGCATTATACATGCGGCTGGCGGCTGCTGCAAGGTTCTTGATGGCTGCAATGCACTTCTAACATCCCTTGAGGTTATAGCAGATTGTTTGCATGTGACGAGTGATCTATGAAATACATTCCAGCATGAGCCTCCAAATGACCCTAAGAAATCCACTCTTATGCCTCACTGCTCGTATGCCTCAAACTGCTGTTGCTTGAAAGTGCGCTCGGCATGTTCAGCGACCATTGCTACCATGGCCATAATTGTTAGTTCATTGTGCAAACATACTTCATTATATCAGCTGGTATGATCCCTTCTTTATTTGTTCTGTCCATTGTGGCCATGACGAGGGCTACGTCAGTAACAGCCATGCCCAGGTCGCCTGACGTGGTGTCAAGCTTCGGGAGCGCTTCTCACAGAGCCATCTTGTTGAGCTTGGCGTAACCTATAGATATACCGGGTACTTGTTATGGTGCAGCTTCATTTGAAAGTGATCCCGAGACAGCTGTAATTGCTTTTAACACACCTGACTTAGTTGAACAGCAGGCGCAGGAACGACAGTTGTAGCACTGTGTTTGTTGTATAACTAGCTCAATCAGCCCCACGCCACTGGCAACCCAATGCCCCAATGTAGCAGTGGGGAGAGGTAAAGAAGGCACGTAACAATACTTAGAGCGTGCTCGACAAATGGGTCGGCCTCAAGATTTGCAACTAGCACGTTTTTATACTTGGATCAGGAAGAACACAGCAACACCTGAGTATAGTTGTAGAACTGCCTGACCAAGAATGCACGTCATGCTAGTGTGACACTCCTTATAAATTAGATTTGATTTGATTAACCGTAATAAGCGTCGTCAGCAGTGTGGAGTCATAATCCCCCCACCCTCAAATGCCAAACGTTGATATCTGAAGTAAATGTTCAGAACGTGTTAGTATCCAAATCAAATAGTCCTGGTGCTGCAAGTAAAGCCCTTTGAAGTAAACATTCCAAACCCGTCAATTCCCATAGCAATTACCATCAGTCCGTTTGATCTTCAATTAAAGCTAAAGGTAATTGTACCTCTACACTTCCTGACGACGCCACACACTTTTATAAATACCTATGTCCCTAAAAGTTAAACACATTCAGTATTCGGACAACGGTATAGTCACCGTCGTACGGACCAAGTTGGAAGGCCAAATCCGTACGACACTTAACAGTTTGGAATTCCAGCTCAGCAGTAGCCTCTGGACATCACCAGAGTTACTCCATACTACAGTTTTCAGGGGCGTAGCTGGGCCTATTACGAAGTATAGGCCCACTTGGTATGGGGGGTTCAGGGGACCTCCCCCGAGTTTTTTTTAAACTACAGATACATTATGATGCGATTCATTTTTGGAAACGATGCGTAGGTCCGGGCCTACCGTGCCTATTGGAGCTACGCCGATGGTTTTGTAATTCATATTCGGACTTGCGGGATACGGAATCCGTACCCCCACAGATAAACATCCGTTTCCAGTTACCATTCAATTGACGTCTTGTCATCATCACTTCGACCATAAAGCTTGTCGCCATTTTCACGGCGAAAATACATACACACATTCAGTATTCTGGTAAAGCTATAGTCACCGTTGAACGAACCAAGTTGGAAGGCTAACTCTGTGTATCAAACATAAAGCTTGTTAATCTCTTCGCTGGCCCAGAGCACTGGGTTCATCAGCTTTGACAGCAGTCATGTCTAGCTCTACAAGGAGTGGGTCATGGATGCTATCGGGATGCATCTTGCTTACAATCAGTCTAATACAGGCTGCCAGAAGCTAACATATTTCTATGCAGCCCAGGACAGCGACTGATCCCACGTCTATCATCAGCGTGAGCAAAATAGTTTCAGTTTTGAAAGCAAACCGTCATTGCCCTTAGATGTCCGACCAACGCCATATGTGGTAGGTTGATCTGCCTTCAGCAGCAGTTTTGCGTGCTTGGTCTCTGCAAGTAACTGAAGTACAGCCACACGTTCCTTCCTCATCGGATCACATCATTCTCACGCAGAGCATCTTCAAACGAGTCAAGGTCCTTGGTGTGAAAGAGCACGACCCAGCGGTTCTGGTCAAGTAGGTCATTCAGCACAGAGTTATAAGTTCGCGTAAAACACTTATCTGCGCATTGCGGCTGCTAAAGGCTAGCTCTGACAGTCTTTTTTCTTGGTCAGTGTTTTGATTGCCGAGCAATAATATACAGGGTGCGCTCACCCTGAAAACAGCAGATGGAGCTGCTTGCCAAGGTTAACAACGTACACATTTGGGTTGGCCCACACCCAGGACTGGTAGGTCAAGTTGAAATGGATGGTGGGGCAGAGGATTACAATATGCTGGAAGGCGCCGAGGTAAGAGCCCCTAAGACGTGTCGAGGAAGAAGGTGCTCAAGGTCTTGTCTGCTTCAGACCCCTATACCAGGTGTAAGACGGCGCCCATTTTCTCTTGAAAGGTCTATAGGTTGCTTGCGTGGGCTTTGTAACTTTTTACTCTTCAAAGGCCAACCATCTAGGGTCATATTGAACACCGCAGCCGGCAACCCTACCGACGTTACCATAGCCATGTGCATCATGTGGTTGACTGTTGACAGTTATAAAGATTGTCACAGGGGTCGTGGGCATGGTCCTGAGGGAGAGGGGTTTGTATCTCTGCCAGCAGGCTAGGTTGTAATATCTTGTATGGAAGCCCCGGTATACCTCTACACAATACACATTTACATTTAGGCCGGCAGTGACATACCCAAGGACAATATGCATGCGACAAGAAGAGAAAATGTGCTTGCAACAACATATGGGTGTTCCTATTTTGCTGAAGTCACCACTTAGTGGTGCTGTCTGTAAACTATGGTGACTCATAAAGTTTGCCGTTATGCCTTGTGAACATAACCACAGGACGACCTTTATCTTTTACAGAACTAAATAAATCGTGCTTATAACTCAGACAATCTGCTCTGTAGATTTTTAGAACATAAGAAGAGACAGTCTTTACTACAATGTGTCCTAGAAAAGACTATATACAACTCCTGCGTGTGTGGGAAGTTAAAGTTAATGACATTTATATAATTGATAATCAAGCAGTCAGTCGACTATTAAAAATGTGATGAAAGAGTTCATGTTTGAGAATATTTTGGTACACCATGAACGAACATGTGACGCATCATAAAACGCATCAATGTTGGTGAGCCCTAAAACCATACACTTTGTCACTTACAAAAAGAATATGTTGCAGTGGGCTGTTCATTTTATTTTTCCATCAATACATCCTATTGTGGGCCATCACTACAACATCACACAACACACCTAAACACTGGGGCGCAGTCCGGATCCGATGATGTAGCCTCCTTTCTCTCTTTTTATTTCTTACTCTCCGGTTGGTGTTAATTATTATCTGCCTGGACCCCGCTGGTTGCTGTTAATTATTATCTGCCTGGACCCCGCTGGTTGCTGTCTATTATTGTCTGCCTGGACCCCGCTGGTTGCTGTCTATTATTGTCTGTCTGGACCCCGCTGGTTGCTGTCTATTATTGTCTGCCTGGACCCCGCTGGTTGCTGTCTATTATTGTCTGCCTGGACCCCGCTGGTTGCTGTCTATTATTGTCTGCCTGGACCCCGCTGGTTACTGTCTATTATTGTCTGCCTGGACCCCGCTGGTTGCTGTCTATTATTGTCTGCCTGGACCCCGCTGGTTGCTGTTAATTATTATCTGCCTGGACCCCGCTGGTTACTGTCTATTATTGTCTGCCTGGACCCCGCTGGTTGCTGTCTATTATTGTCTGCCTGGACCCCGCTGGTTGCTGTTAATTATTATCTGCCTGGACCCCGCTGGTTACTGTCTATTATTGTCTGCCTGGACCCCGCTGGTTGCTGTCTATTATTGTCTGCCTGGACCCCGCTGGTTACTGTCTATTATTGTCTGCCTGGACCCCGCTGGTTACTGTCTATTATTGTCTGCCTGGACCCCGCTGGTTACTGTCTATTAATATCTGCCTGGACTCTGTTGGTTGCTGTCTATCATTCTCTTCCTGAACCACGTTCGGTTCCTTCAAGATCAGACGGATGGACTATTAGAAAGGAGAGAAAAAAGATGCTCCGTCTGCAAATAGAATGTTTGGCGCCTCTTTGGGCTGTGAAGAGATCCTACATATACTTGCATGGAGTGGGATTTAGACAGACTGATCATCGGCCATTGACATACCTGACTAAGACAACGTATCTATATGATAGGATCACAATCACAGGAAGCTCCACGTCACCAAGTCGGAGAGAGATTGATCGAATCGATGCTCGACACACCAATAACCCTACAGTTGGGGCAAACCACGCAGAGCGTCAGCATCCGCCACTAAGAGATGTCGCAAACAGCTCCAGGGGTATATGGCACTCCACCAGGTATTAGCTACTTACTAATCCATGTGCGCAATTATCCGCTTCTGATGTTCTGAAGCTTTGTGCACAGCAATTCTGCTTTGCTTTAGGTAGCGCTAGACACTTATGATAAAGAACCGTACATTTTAATTCTTTTTGACACAGGACCTGAAAGAACACTGCTGGTTTGTCCACTTAATCGGACTATCCATGCCGCGTCATGCTGTGAGCGCGTGGATCACACGACGCGCGCGCGTATGTGTGTGTGTGTGTGTGTGTGTGTGTGTGTGTGTGTGTGTGTGTGTGTGTGTGTGTGTGTGTGTGTGTGTGTGTGTGTGTGTGTGTGTGTGTGTGTGTGTGTGTGTGTGTGTGCTAGAGTAGTATAGAAACCGGGGGTTCTGGCCCACCCCCAGTTTACTATACTATGCCCTCTTTGGCAGCTTATACACGATTTTTGCTCGCCCTAAGTCGGACCCGACCCTATACAGGTCCGACTTTGCCATGCTAGTTTGTCGGTTAACTAGTGTGTCCATAGGCCAAGGTGTCTACGCCGTTCGCGGCTATCCACCTCTTTGAATCAAACGGAGAGAGTGACACCTTGTTGACTTGCAGCCCATATATCTTCCCTTGGCCCTTTTAATCTCGCCCTCGTCACACATCAGGATCGAGTACATCTTTGGGCGCAGACCAACATACCTGCACACTCATCTTTCATCTTTCCTAGCACCTTTTTGTTTACGTTACTGAACGCCATGTCAAATAAAGAAGCAGATCGGGACGGGAATTGGGGGTATGGCAGTGAGTGGGTGGGTTTGGGTACTAACTGCTGCGCATTGAAGCCTAAAAGATTGAAGCAATCCAACAAATGACCTCCTCCGTGTTCTGTTATGTATGAAGGATTCGTCTAGGGAACGTTGGGTGTTTGAGTCGGATGCTTTCATGTGCTTCAGTTCACGCTCGAATAACCGTACCATGGCCTTTTCAATTAGCGAACGCCACTTTTGCTCATAGAAACGTCCGAGAAGACTCAGCAGCAGCGACGCGTGACGCTGACCTAGCGCGGCAGGATGCGCAGTATGCCTGGCAGCAGCGCTACTACCAGCTGGTGGCTGATTACAAGTAAGGATCGCGTGCTCGTCTGGCATGTTCTAGCTTTGAGATCCCGCTAGTGTGTGAAGCTTGAGTGCTTAATGTGAAATGCTTACTGTTTTGTAAGATTTATAGAATTCGACCACTCGTATAAGAATTTTGAGCCCGGCATTTGGAAGGGACGTATCCTTTATCTGACTTTACGGATGTGCGTTGCGGTGTAGATCTCTGTTTCCGTCCTGGGCTTGTTCCAATTCCGTCCTAGTGTTTCTGTATTTACCCCAATGGCTCTGATCTACCTTAGGTAGACAGAACATGACAGGTAGGAACGGTCTCGAGATCCTGTATTCTGGATGCGAATAGAGCATGCGCATCCAGCAGCTCACATCACACCACACCCTGTCCAGGTTCAGAGTTCAACAAATAGGACGCAACATTTATTCATGTAGCAATTAGAGCCTGACACTATCGCTCGGGCAACAACTTCACTGACACTTACTTCGTCCGGTCATCAAACGCAAATGCGAAGGCTGTATTAATGTATGTAACAAAGTGGTCTCAACTACCGCGATATGACTGGTCGAGCCTGGCGATATCTACAATCGCGCTGCTGTCCATTGAATACGCTGTACATTTTTCTACCCTTAGAGAGGTCCTCTCGTCGTTTTGGAAGAGCTAGCTTGTGTTGATGTGAGGTGTTATGGAAACTAAGAACATAATTCATCGAAAGCCCACAGCAGACCGGGCTGCTGTGAGAACGTCTACACCAAGGCGGCCACAACAGACGAACACGGTTTCTAATCAACAGCAACAGTTAGCATCGGGCCAGCATTATAATCCTGGTCAATGTGTGGTTCGACTGACAGAACCAACTGAATCCCATGGCAAGCTCCCTCTACCATATACTCTCAAAACCCAGAATGTTGATCGTTTCGTTTGCCACCGATAAATATCTGCGCATGGAAGTTCAGGGGTAATTGTTGAAATGTTTACTGCTGTCGGGAATTAAATATGTATATCACATTCAGCGAATGCTTTGCCTCATTGAACTTTTGCTTAATTGAATAATCAATGTTTTGTTTATGTCACAGTGAACTTGTGGATAGTATAAAGGAATTGAAATGGCACAATGATACTCTACACAAAAGGTAATGTGGTATTTACTGCTGCCTTCAAATTTTTGTATTGCAGGCCATCACTGCAACATTACACAGAACCCCTTAACACTGGGCCCACATTCGGGATCCGATGACGTAGCCCTCTTTTTAAATTTTTTACTTCATACTCTACGGTTGCTGTCTATTATTATCTACCTGGACCTGTTATCACGTTCTCGGGAGGTATCAGTTTGGAAACTTGTCAGTCAAAGAGTGACACTCAGGAAAGTAGTAGCTAACTAGTCAGCAGTACTCTAGACATATTGCACAACGGACACACATGCAATACATTTTCCGGGCATCATCAGGCATTGGTATGGGGTAGCACTTGCAAACCGAACAGTATGTCATATATTGCTTACATGCTGAGTATACCTCTACCTGTTGTCAAAAAACGCTCCCTCGGTTATTAAAAGATGGAGGGGTGGCCCGCAACCCACTCCAGCCTAGCGTCTTACACCCATTGATATTCAATAATCTCCTTTAGGTATTTCCCGCGCTCCATCAGTCATTCGTTCTTTGTCTCTAGATTATTCACAGCATCTCTCAGTTAATATCCAACTCTAAATTCTCTTCCACCATTTAAGCTTGATCTTCTTCCAATAATTTTACACTCCTTTCGAGCTCAGTAATACGTTTTTGTATGTTGTCTTGTGTGTTTATTCTTATAGATATAGCGCGTAAAGGTAGGAAATTCCTTATTAGAAATAGTGTATACAATGGTGCCCACTCGGCCATATCCTCACACACTATGATGATACACAGCCACAGTATTCTCACCTGCGTGCAAGGATGTTAGTCTATGGCCACGTGCACCTCGTCACCATGCTCCAGTGCTTCAAACCCAAAGAGGTTGTGCCTATGTGTGTGGTGGATTCCTTCAGGTACTTACACAGGAGACTGGACTTTTAGGTGATATAATAAGTACAAACATCGCTTATTCTGTCTCAAAATGTGTTACTAGCGGAACATTGCATGAGTTGAAACAAAGTCTATTGGACAACCACGACCTTCTCGTAAGCGTTGACCTTGGATTTACAAGATGTCAGTAAAATCGAGTATCTATTGACTTAAACAAAAAACCAGATAGCACTCTATCCGACCTCTCTGAATATGCAACAAAGACCTATTTATCTACTGGTGACTCATAAAGAATGGCTAAAGCTGGCGATACTATGACTGGTGACCTTAACATGCGAGGTAATAAGGTCTTTCGGTTGGGAGACCGAATATCACCAAAGGATGCTGCCAATAAAAAGGATGTTGATATGCGACACAGTGAGCAGCACAGGGAAGTGAGAGAATATATTGACACACAGAAGACCCTCTTTTCTATTGTTCCTAGTGGTCCCTACACATAGGATATGAGTGGTCGTTTGGTGATGGAACCAGGGATCAAACCCCACGAGAGGGAACTGTGGAAATACCATGTTATCAAGTGGTAAGATCATTAGTATTGGGTTGTCTTATGATCCAGTTCAGTCATTTAGACTTTGGAGATCACACAGCTGCAAAGACAGTTCTTTATAACAAAAATATGGCAACAGTATTGATGGGACCCTCGTTTCAGACAGTATTAATGGTACCCGCTTATCAGCTAGCTTAATTATGCTGTCCAATGTGGACGTGGCATCTACTGTCATTGGACTTGAGGTAGCTGCTGTGGTAGGTGGGGCTCTCTCAGTGGCCAGAAATGTCATTGTCCAAGCTGACAGCAAATTGAACACGATTACTTGCCTGAATTTCCCCCATGATTGTGGACGAGATCTAGCAAAATACAGTTAGATGAAAAAGGAGATTCAGGCTGAAGCACACAAAACCAATGCCGCAGAAGCCATTGATTGTGAGGCAAAATAACATCCTTAAACAGTCCTCGCCGATTTCATGAAAAAATTAGCTCCTCCTGCACAGTAATCTGTGGTGAGGATGAGCAACCAGAGTGCATCCCACAGAGTGCCCCATGAAATGACGACTGCTCACCAAGTTTGGCATGGCACAAGTGCTCCGGAATTATATACATCCTTGCACCCCACCTCCACTGGTGATTGGGCTGTCTGTTAACTACCTCAAATTGCCTGCATGCACACCTACCTCCGCACAACTAACTTAATAGATGGGAAGGGGGAGTCCTAGTATAGACATTAGATAGCAGATGTATATTGTACACACATACAGAGAGTTCGGCAGCTTTGAGGCCGGAAGTGACATATTAAAGGACAATATCCATGTGACAACTTTTGAAGTAAATAGAATGTGAATGCAACGAAATATGTGTGTTCATATGTTTTTAAGTCACCAGTTTGTTTTGCCGTCAAGCGAGTATGGTGACTTTGGGCATAATCTGGTTCTGCTGTGGGAATATAACCACAGGACAAATTTTATCTTCTATTGAACTAAAAACAATCGTGCTAATTAGGTCGCATTGCAGTAGTAGGCTATAAGTCAGACAGCCTGCGTTGCTGACTTTAAGTGTGCCATTGGAGTTTGACCCTAGCCATGTACACTGAGGACTCTCCAATCCTCTTTATATGTTGTGATTAAGTGCGCCAGTGTATATTAACCCTAGCAATATGCACTGATCAGCTTAAAGTGAGGTTTTCAGTCTAAACTATTGTGGCGCAGTAAGTACAGGCTTGGTTAAATTCACAATGCTCAACGATGCTATTGATCTCTGCTGTTTCCACAGCCGTAACCCCCGCCCCACACTCTGCCATGCTAAAACCCACTTTTCCTGCATAGGTACATATATGTGTTTTATTTTATGTGCATTATAATATACACAGGTATAAGATAGTTGATTGTTACAAAGCAAAGTATGATATCCCAGGAGCTAACTGTCAATGAGCTTGAAAGTCGTGTATAGGATTGGGAGGTGCAAATGGTTTATATGGAGGAAGAGAACCTGCAGTTGAATGACTAGGGTTTTAAATCTCCATAAAGTATGTCAACACAATATCAATGCTGCAAAGCGCTACATATTAATTGATAGGAGGTTCAATATTTTTTATGAATTAAGTTTTCCTCGGGCCACCAAGCTGAATATGAGTTAGGAAAGTAGGCAGTCATTACCCGTTGAATGAGGAGCATAATATGCCCTGTGTATCTACCCAGTTTTATCAACAATGACAATCACAACATTTGCAGATGACTCGTTATCGCTCCATTTCTGAGGATAGTGTTACTTGGTCTAGTGAGAAATACAATGCGTTCAATACTGGTGCTGGTTGTGGATCTGCTTAATAACTCAAGCAACTCAAACTTGTTCTTTGTGGCCTGATATTTTAAGTCACTCGTCGTTCATGTAAAACTGGCATCTTCTCTTTCTACCTCTATTGAAAAAGCATTATTCACGACAATAGTCTAACCAGCTTATATGCTTCGGTTTTTAGCGTTCACCTATAGAGAGTATGCAGTCATTGAAATAGAAGATATTATTACAAATAATAAGGACGGAGCTCTTGTTGTTCACTGACCACAGCGCACTGATATATACACTACAGCAGTGTGGAATAGGCGGCATGGTACCAAAATTTGTGATTTCTTAACAGACAAAAAGTAGAGAACGTGTTAACTAAGCGAAGAAATCAAGGTAATATAAGAAGATAACACAGTGGGGGCCAGGCCGCGTTCGGGTTAAATTGAGATGATGATGATGTCGCGCGTGTGCGCGGATGGGGAGTAGGGTGGGGTGTGTGTGGGAGGGGGGGGGGGGGGGGGGGGGGGGGGGGGGTTGGGGGGTTTTCATGAGCCGCAAGCATCAGAGGTAGAGACGGCAAGTAAATTCTCTACCATGTATCACTTACTGCATACGGAAAGTTTGGCGGGCTGAAAGACTAACCTCTTCTCTTGTGTAGTGATATCCAACTCAGATGTGCATTGGTCAACCTTCCCCCGACTGCGCTCACACACACACACATTGTCCCTCTGTCTGCCATCTGCAGTAAGTGAAAACCATAAATTGTTGAGAAATATAACATGATGTTTCAGTGTAAGGTAGTGTGGCACAGTTAGTAGTGACTTGGTTAACTGGACCGTGAACGCACCTAACCTGGTAGAGCGTGTTAGACATCTGAGTGGGGGGGGGGCTAGTTGGGAGTAGCTTACCATATCAGGCTACACTTTAAGGTAGCTGGAAATTAACTACAAGCAAATAACCACGGAAATTTAGACAACCATGCGTTGTTTGCGGTGAGGTCCAATACACCGATTAACCTGTACAGGCATTGCTGTGTTCTGTAAGGTCTGTGGACTGCTCGTTCAATGTGCTGCTTGTGGGGTAGACCTCAAGAGAAAGTGTATACTACATTGAAACACTTTTGACCAATCAGCCTATTTTATGTATGCCCGGTTAGGAGAAACCTTTTATCCAGATGTGTCAGATGTAGGTATTGGAGCTGTGGACTGCTCGTTCAATGTGCTGCTTGTGGGGTAGACCTCAAGAGAAAGTGTATACTACATTGAAACACTTTTGACCAATCAGCCTATTTTATGTATGCCCGGTTAGGAGAAACCTTTTATCCAGATGTGTCAGATGTAGGTATTGGAGCTGTGGACTGCTCGTTCAATGTGCTGCTTGTGGGGTAGACCTCAAGAGAAAGTGTATACTACATTGAAACACTTTTGACCAATCAGCCTATTTTATGTATGCCCGGTTAGGAGAAACCTTTTATCCAGATGTGTCAGATGTAGGTATTGGAGCTAAACTCCTTCAAGATTAGAAAGATGGACTATTAGAAAAGAGAGAAAAAAGATGCTCCGTCTGGAAATGTAATGTTTGGCGCCGCTTTGGACCGTGAAGAGGTCCCACTTATAGTTGCATCGAGTGGGATTTACCCGACAGACTGATCATCAACCATTGACATACCTTAATAAGACAAAGTATCTAAATGATATGATCATGAGATGGCCCATGTATTTATTTTCCCTTAGAAATTCGGAGCTTTGTAATCAAACAGCCGAGTTACGTCGAATGAAAGCAGAAGAGGATGTCATAGAGAGGTGAGTGGTGGTTTGGGCGAGACGTGCAGGATGTGCCCAGTGTGTGTGGCGCCTCAATGAACCAATCATGGGTACCCAGTTCTACCTAATAAGATCTTGATCATGAGATGTATTGATTTCCCTAACCATGACAACGCTCATTGTGTGAATACATCAAGTATACATCAATGTATGGTTTTCACCAACTGCAGAATGCGGACAGAGGGACAGTGTGTGTGTGGGCGGAGTCGGGGGGAGGTTGAACGACTTACTGCTGAGTTGGATAATGTTTCACAGGAGAAGAGGTTAGTCTTTCAGCCCACCAAACACTCCGTATCCATGAAGTAGTTAGATTCAGTGGTACATAGCAGGGCGTTTACTTGCCGTCTCTGCCTTTGATGCTTGCGGCTCGTGTCATCCTACCTCCACACCAACTAGCGTGGCTCCCATCACGCACGACCCCCTCCCCTCCCCCGCACGCGGACATGATCATCTCGATGCTATTGTGTGTTTGTGTATGTTTCTTTCAGTGAATTGGCGGCCAAGGTCGAGCTTCTCTTAACGCAGATCACGTGGTTAGAAATGAGGACCACGGACATCAGTCAACGGTTTGGATATCAGATACATACTGACTGTTCTTTGACCTGATATTTCGGATGTTTAATGTTGTGATTTCTTGGGTCGATATATCTTGGGCCCAAGGAACATTTGCTTCGTGCAATCATCCGGTGCATTTCGTGCGTGCCCGATGTTGCCTTGGTAACCTGCGCTGCCTTATGTAGAATTTACGCGGCAGGAAACCGTAAACACAGAAGAATAAAATCAGTTAAGGGTGTTACGGCTCGCACAAATGATACAAAGTATGAATATAACGATAGACTCCTTGGGAAATCCTTATCAATAATACCTTGTTTTGTTCACTCAGTTCACACGTTCTATACTTTTTGTCAGTTAAGAAGTCACAAGTTTTGGTACTTTCTATCAGCTGATATGTAGCACTTGGTGCCATTGATGTTGTGTTGGCATACTTAATGGTGACGTACAACCCGTGATGTGTTTCTTCATTCCCCAGACACGACCGTGAAGTGAGCAGATTGCGCCAGGAAGTCGTCGATGCACAGGCCAGGTTGTCTCACGAGCGAACCATATCTGCTGAGCGCTACAGAGATAAAGCGTACGAAATCGAGCAGGAGCACCAACAGCAACTGGGTGGTCTGCGCGCCAGGTGCTCGGCTACTTAATGGTTTTAATTGATGCTCTCAGAACTAATACATTGATTACGACAACCTCAATAAGGACTAGCACATTAAGCACAGGTAATTACCAATTACAGACAATCTTTGTATTCAGAATGAAGGAATTAGAAAAAGAAAACGAGGTTCTTCAACCTCACCACGAGAAATGGGAAGCTCAACATGCGCTGCTTTGTGACAAGGTACAGGAGACGCACAGACAAGAGAACGAGTGAGTGATACCAACAAAGCCGAGAGGCTTAATGAAACGCACTGAGAAACAGCAGATATTCTCAATGTTCACGTGTCATGTTATGTTTGTGTATGGGAACTGTTTGGGATGGTGTATCGTTGTTGATCGTGTAGCCCACTTGGTATCACCTCTCATCTTGCACCTTTGGCTGGCCATCATTTCACCGAGTGTTATTGTCCGTCATGTTGATTATAACTTGGTCTGCAAGCAATGTCATTCAATGGTATTGCTACGTAATATGCTCTAAATACACTTTCCTCCATGTGTGAAGATTGACACATCTCAAGAAACAGTACAGCAAGATGGAGCAAGAATATGCAGCCAGTCTTTTAAAAAAGGGAGAGATACATGCAGAGCGTGAGAGGTGAATTTTCTTTATTGACAATAATGATGTTAATGTGACGCACACCTGAATGGACCCAAAATAATCTTTACACCTCATTAAGTTAGCACGGTGACACACCTTGGGTATCATCAAAGGGGCTGATAAGCATCGAGTGAGCAGTTCATCTTAGTGTCAGGTTAGTGGTACACCTTAGTGTCAGTTGATCAGTACACCTTAGTGTCAGGTTAGTGGAACACCTTAGTTTCAGGTTAGCAGTACACTTGAGTGTCAGGTTAGTGGTACACACTAGGATCAAGTTAGTGCAACACCTTAGTGCCAGGTTAGTGTAACACCTTAGTGCCAGGTTAGTGTAACACCTTAGTGCCAGGTTAGTGTAACACCTTAGTGCCAGGTTAGTGGTACATCTCAGTATCAGGTTAGTGGTTCACACTAGCATCAATTTAGTGGTACACCTTAGTGCAAGGTAATCAATATACCTTAGTGTCAGGTTAGTAGTACACCTCAGTTTCTGGTAAGTGGTACAGTAGCATCAAGTTAGTGGTACACCTAAGTGTTAAGTTGGTGGTTCACCTTAGGGTCAAGTTAGTGGTACACCTTAGTGTCAGGTACATATGAGTGTTGGGGTAGCGGAACATCTTTGCATCAATTTCGTGGTACACCTTTACATTGGTTTAACCATCGGCTTTTCATAGGTGAACATATCAGCCCCTAACAACACTTTGTATAGGTGAACATATC
The DNA here is from genome assembly GCA_034190875.2 of Urechis unicinctus. NCBI lineage: Eukaryota > Metazoa > Annelida > Polychaeta > Xenopneusta > Urechidae > Urechis > Urechis unicinctus. The sequence goes on along the minus strand of CM067350.1, from coordinate 80,239,158 downwards.
AACCTTTAACAACACCTGGTATAGGTGAACATATCAGCCGCTAACAACACCTGGTATAGGTGAACACATCAGCTCACACGCTGCCCCTGTTACGTCGCTCGTAGTCATTGTTATATCCTCCGTGTAATAGATCATCTCTTGCTCAAACCGTAATCCTGCTGTGCTTGAAGTGCTCATGTGAGGGAGGTTAAATCTCTCCGCGAAAACAATGACGCAGTCAGAACTACACTGGAGCAAAATAGGTCTGGGGAGCGCCGCGAGAGGAAAACGAAGGCGCAATACGAGGAACAATTTCGCACATGGAGGGCCGGGTAATCATTCTTATGGTTGCTACTGAAGTAGGCAACACAATTCTTGGCTTTTATGAGGCACAATTAATCTAACTGCTTGTCATCGCTAAATACTCGTAGGCCGTTTCTTTGTTATACATTATAGTTGTGTCATGTAGTTGCTGATATAATATAACAACTTGTTATTTGGCACAAGTGTCCAGATGCGTTAAGCGCCACCGTTCATTGTCGCTTTATAACACTGGTTATTCTGTTACAAGTTACGAGGAGGAGTTGAGCCGACTACAACAGGAAAGTAAACAGCTCCTGGAAGCTGTATCACAGCTTACAGATGAGAGGGATTTGTTGGCATCCAATCTGTCAATTGCCGCGGCCAGCCATGAAACCAACGAAATGAATATTCAATTGTACAAGAAGCAGCTTCAAGATTTACAAACGAGGTGCGCACCTATTCGTTATTTACCGAGTTTAGTCAGGATGGCAGTTGACGCATTCTGGTCTCAGGCACAGTGAACCCTGAACAGGAACATTTTGATCCCTGTATCCGTCGCATCATGTCGGCGACGCTTAACACAGCTAATGTGAGGCGATCAGTTGATACGACGTTTTTGTGACAGATGATTCAATGTTTGGTTTTGTTTTGTTTGTAGATATGACAAGGATTGCTCCAAGATGTGGGATCTGCAACAGCAGCTGCAACAGCAACAAGATCAGCTGCAGCAGCAGCAACAACAGCTACAGCTGCAGCAGCAAGTTGCGCGTGATAAAGATGGCGCCGTCACAAAGACAGCCAGCAGAAGGAGAACTTCACGAGAGACTAGCAAACAGCAGCTTCATGATTTGCAACAGAGGTAGGTCTGGTGTAGGGTAAGTTAATGCTGATGGGGTGGGTCAGGGGTGGGGTGGTAGGTGTGCTTACTCGACGCTCATTTGAATGTGATCTAACATCGATGGATCAACATCGGTTTGGATGTCATCTTGTGCTATGTATACTGCATCTAAAGATTAGCCTCAGGATGTGCTCGGCGCCTGCGTTATACATGCTTTCCTCTCTATTGGTGTATGGTTTTATTTCTAGACATGATAAGGAGGTCATAAGGTTGCAGCAAGAATATAGCGACGTGGCATCAGAGCGAGACCAGGCCCTAGCCGACCTGTGTAGCTTAACATCAGAGCGAGACAAGGCCGTAACCGACCTGTCTGGCTTAACATCAGAGCGAGACCAGGCCCTAGCCGACCTGTCTAGCTTAACATCAGAGCGAGACCAGGCCCTAGCCGACCTGTCTAGCTTAACATCAGAGCGAGATCAGGCCCTAGCCGACCTGTCACGCACTGCGACGCGTCATGCTGTTGCCACAGAGAACATCACACTGTACAGAGAACAGCTGCAGCGCCTGCAGACGAGGTGGGGTCACAATAATTTTTGTTGTATGATGTTTTCAGTTCACTAACAGCTAGCGCGATGTAATTATTTGTCTTGCCATCTGATCCAGGACATGCTGATTGATGTATAATCCCACAAATGAGTTCCTTTATTCTTCCAGCCGGGATGGAATAAGTGCATTGTGTTCGGAGCTACAAAAGGTGAAACAGGAGAAAAGTCAAGCTGTTGCCAGCCTTGCTGAATTGGAAGCTCATCGAACTGATGAAGAAAAGCAGACAACAAACTATCAGCGTCAGCTACAGGAACTACAACAAAGGTGTTTGCTTGATATCGTTATTGTAGGTTACCACGTAGACACCCGCCATGAGGCGCTGTTTGTCCGAGTTGCTGTGTTATATTCTATGTCTTACCGTAAACATTTAGGCGTGGCGCTGCTGGTGGTTTGTTAATACTGCCATGGCACCGCTGGTGGTCTGTATACACTGATATGGTTAAATCTGTCCAATAATGCGACAGACAGAATGAACTGGTCGATCTTCTCCGTTGATCATGGCATGGCTCAAGTAAATCAAGTTAAATCCAATGCCTTGTCTGCTTTAGCAATCCTGGCTGTACAATCATTGGACGGCTACCAAGCAATAAAAGGTTATTTTCGTATAACAAAAGAGCTGTAGTTTTCAGCTTTGTCCGGTATTGCGCTTAATGGCGTCAGGTGTAGGAATGTGTATGTGGTACTATTGTAGGCTTGGGTCAAGTGCCTGTTCATTTGGCTGATGCTCTTGTATATCACGTTGGTATAGATCACGTTAGAATGAAGCCCCTCGTTGGTAGACGATGCCTCCTAGTGTTTGTCCAGTTGTGCTGTTGCTCCTGTTAGGGTGTGCTAAATGGCGTTATATTTTTGAGAGGTGACTTCCTGCCTCTAACTGTCGGCTGCCTGTCTCTCGGATTAATTTCTTATGCATGTTAAAACAGTTTAAAAACAGTTTCACACCATATTTCTTTATTTGCTTCAAGATATGATGGCGACGTGAGCCAACTGTTTCCTATAATCCACATACTTCTGCAGTTGTTCGTGCCACATTGTGCACCAAGTAATGTAGTGTTTGCTTTATGAACTGTTCAATTAAGCGCACGAGAATGAGTATACATTTTGATTTCAAATATATGGTTTGTTGAATTTTGTTGTGATTAAGGCACATCGGTTATCAATCAAGCCATAAACTTTGCGTGCAATTGATTTATCTTCTGATGAGGTCAATATACTGAGTCTGGTTCTCTGGAAATTACAAAAAGACAAAGACCAAGCAGTCGCTGACGTAGCTGACTTAGGGACCAATCGTTGATCTTATACAAGCATCAGCAGAGAACTTACAATACGCTATATGCATTGTGACTTGATGACTTTTGTTGTTACAAACTAGAACTGTTGTTGTTTCAGCCATGCTGATGAAATAAGCAGGCTGCGTTTAAAGCTACAAAAGTTGACACAGGAGAAAAAACAAGCTATTGCCAGCCTTGGTGAATTGGAAGAACATCACACTGATGATGCCAAGCAAATAACATCCTACCAGCTTCAGCTGCAGGACCTCCAAGAGAGGTATCGTTTTCACGTTGTTATTGCTGGTTGATGGTGAGGTTGGTTTTATGGCTGTCTACCTTCATGGAAATGTTATTTGACCGAGTGGTGTGTGCTTGTGCTTGTCCTGTTGTGCTGTTGTTCATGTTAGGCTGTGCTAAATGATGCTGTGGACCGCTATCTCTCTTCAGATACGATGGTGAGATTGGGCGATTACAGCAAAAATGTCAGGAAGCCAATAATGACTTGTCACGTGTCACACACGAGAAGGAGAAGGCGATCGCAGACTTGGCAAGTCTCAATAAACGCCTCGACGAGGATGCCAAGCAGATGGAAATCTACAACAAACAACTTCGAGATTTACAGCAGAGGTGACTCTTCTTAAGTTTTTATGTACTGCATCAACAGGTTAATGTCACGAACAATAACACAAAATGCTCCGACGACATCAGGCGAGATATTTAACAGACATATCTGACTATATTGCCGTATACCTTACCGACCCATTTAGCTTGTGCGAATAACCTTCTGTCTCCAACTGTTGAGTGCCTATCATTCGGAACAATTTCTTGTTTGCATGTTTAGACTCTGGAAACACATCTTGTTATTGAAGCTTTGGTCTCTGTTTGTTTCAAGATGTGATGAGGATGTGAGCGCATTACGTGGGGAACTAGAGAAAGTAACTGTGGAAAAGGACCAGGCAATTACTGTCTTAGCGCGACGCAAGAGGAAACATGGCGTTAACGTAAAGCAGATTGAGGCATACAAAAAAGAACTACATGACTTACAGCAGAGGTACGTATGTCACGTGAACTGTTTGGTTGATATTGGTATTTGACAAAGTAAGTACTGTACCATGCTTGCTATTGAGATAACTTACCCAACGTGGCAAGTCTCCAATAAGCTACATCAACATAAGTTATCTCTGAAGACCCCTTTAGCATTATTTCGTCTTATGGTTTCATGGTGACCAGATTTTTTTATGGCATTTGCTGAAATTAATATACATGAATAGAATTCCTACTTATTTATTTTGCAGTACTTGGTTTCTTATAATCTACATATTTCTGCAGTTGTTTGTGCCACTTTGCGCACCTAGTAATGTATTGTTTGCCTTATGTAATGTTCAATCAAACGCGTGAGTATGAATATACATTTTTGATTTCAAATATATGGTTTGTTGGATTTTGTTTTAATTAAGATACATCGGTTATCAATCAAGCCATAAATTTTGCGTGCGATAGTGTAATCTTCTGATAAGGTCAATCTACTGAGTCAGGTTCTTTGGACAATACAAAAGCCAAAGTCAAAGACTAGCAGTAGCTGACGTAGCTGTCCTCGAGACCAATCTTTGCTCTTATACAAGCATCAGCAGAGAACTTACAATATAATATATGCATTGTGACTTGATAATATTTCTTGTTACAAACTAGAACTGTTGTTGTTTCAGCCATGCTGATGAAATAAGCATGCTGCGTTCAAAGCTACAAAAGTTGACACAGGAGAAGAATCAAGCTGTTGCCAGCATTGGTGAATTGGAAGAACATCACACTGATGATGCAAAGCAAATAACATCCTACCAGCTTCAGCTGCAGGACCTCCAAGAAAGGTATCGTTTTCACGTTGTTATTGCTGGTTGATGGTGAGGTTGGTTTTATTGCTCTCTACTTACCTGGAAATGTTATTTGACCGAGTGGTGTGTGCTTGTGCTTGTTCTGTTGTGCTGTAGTTCATGTTAGGCTGTGCTAAATGATGCTGTGGACCTGTATCTCTTTTCAGATAGGAGGATGAGATTATGGCTTGATTGATAACCGATGTGTCATAATCTAAACATATTCCAACAAACCATATATTTGAAATCAAAAGTGTATATTCATTCTCATGTGCTTAATCGAACCGTTCATAAAACAAACAATACATTACTTGGTGCACAATGCAGCATGAACAACTGCAGAAATACGTCGATTATAAGAAACCAAGTACTGCCAATTAAATAAGTAGGAATAGGAATAGAATGAGTTCCAAATGTATTCTTGTGTTGTTTCAGCTTTACTCATGAGGTAAGCACGCTGCGTTCTAAGCTGCAAAATGTGACACAGGAGAAAGACCAAGCTGTTGCTAGCATGGTTCAACTGGAGGCCAATCGCACTGATGATGGCAAGCAGATAACATCCTACCAGCGTCGGCTACAGGACTTACAACAGAGGCGTGAAAATTGATGTGGTTATTGTGTGATTAAAGGCGAAGTTGGTCTGATTTTGCTCAGCTCTATAGAAGTTATGTTAGCTATTTCCCTGTCATTTTACCTAATGTGAGGAGACGTACTCATAAGCGTTGCTCTTGGTGTCTAAAATCAGCAATAGAAATTCCACTTGAAGTATTGCTCATGGAGATTTGTGTGTACGTGCGTGCGTGCGTGTGTGTGTGAGTGAGTGAGTGAGTGAGTGAGTGAGTGAGTGAGTGTGTGTGTGTGTGTATGTGTGTGAGAGAGAGAGTGAGTGTGTGTGTGTGTGTGTGTGTGGGTGGGTGTGTGAGAGAGAGAGTGAGTGAGTGTGTGTGTGTGTGTGCGTGTGTGTGTGTGTGTGTGAGTGTGTGAGTGTGTGAGTGAGTGTGTGTGTTTGTGTGTGTGTGTGTGTGTTTGTGTGTGATCCACACCTGCTACATGTGGAGGACTGTACCGTGCATGTGCAGGTATCACGAGGAGACAAGCAGGATGCGTCAAGAGCACAGCGCAACCAAAAACTGTATAGCTCAACTCGTCCAGGAGAGAGACCAGGTCGTCGCTGACTTGTCAGCACTGGAGAAGAAACATGAGTCTGAACTGTACCAGCTTCAGATCCACAACCAACAGCTGTCTGATCTGAAAAAGAAGTATTGTTTGCTCAATCATAATATTCAACAAGTGACAACGTGTATTTATGAACTATTCAGTAATGATATGACAATATGTTCTATAATGATGTCGTCATGATTTCTGTCTCATTGTGCCTGTTTATCTTGCTCACGTGGCATTTTTCGTGTGAGCAAAATGTCCTCTGTGCCTCGCAGAATAGATAGTGAGGTTGGTCGATTACAGCAAGAGAACCAAAAAGTCAACCGTGACTTGTCGCTCGTCACTCAAGAGAAAAAGAAGGTGATGGCTGACTTGGCAATTCTTGAGGTAAGCTTTGGAGCGGAAGCAAAGCAGATGGAAATCTACAAGCAGCAGCTTCAAGATTTTCGGCAGAGGTGAGATTTTTAAAAGCTTCCATTTGTATCCGCATCTGTCGGCGATCCCTGCTTCCATGGATGTAACAAAACAATTCATGGAACCTGGTGGCCACTGTATACCCAGTCTGGGATGGTTAATGCATGTGCTGTGTTGTACAACAGCACTGAGAGAGGAACGCGTCAAGGTGAACCACCAACCACGCAGCCTCATGCAACTTCCTCTTCATATCAAACCAACAACATGCAAAGCATAGAAACGGGGTACGTTTATTGCGTCGCTTGATGGATGTTGGTGGATCTTATGCTCTCGCATTATTGTTTGCTTATGGAAATATTCATGTTGCTCATGTAAAAATGAACGCCTCACATTTGTTGCAGATATAGATTGCTCCAATCAGAAGGCAAACAGAACACGAAGTCAAACAGCAAGTAAGTAAGGAATGGCAAAATTGATACATAAAAAATCAGGAAATCTATGGTCAAGATTGTCAATAAAACTTACGCATTGTACAGTACAGTTTGTACATGCAACGAACGCATTGTATGGAGCAGTTCGTATTTATAACATCCGATTCCTGGTTTTCTACAACAATCCGTAGACAAATATAATTGTAGGATTACTTTCTCGTTTATTAAGTAATATTCCTCAATAAATCGGCGTCAGTTGGCGATCAGGGCATCTATTGACGAGCACCACCAAGGTGTGTTTGTATACTAGGACGTATGTTGTACATCTCCTTTATGACTCGGGGCCATGTCATCGATGATGCAAGTTCATTAAGCTTAGTCATCTTGTGCATCTGCTGAGATTTCCTCTTGGTGGCACTGCAGTGCCATACACTGGGACCGTCATATTTACAGCGCGTTTCTGACCTTCTGTTGGACAGTCAAATATATAAGTACGTATTGCAGTCTTCGTTCGTTCAGTCGATTGGAATACCGTTCCTAAGGTGTCCGCCTCGAAACCATTTAAACTGAAACTTAATCTCGGTAGGTGACTCTGCCAGCTCTCACAAAAGGGCTTGCTTACAAGTTTGGGCAGATACTTAACTTTGATTTGGGGAATTGCTATTTATCGGCGACAGATGGGGATTGATTTAGAGCACATTGGGTAATAATAAAATTGTCAGCACGAGTGAAGGGACTTCAGATATCAAGGTTTGGTACTTGAGGGGCGGGGGGTTATGTCTCCGCATTGGTTGACGACTGTATATATGTTGTATACTACAGAATTCATAAAATCTTATTAATAAAGACGGTCACAAATTCATGAATGGGTGTCGCAGATGGCTTCTGTTGCTGTGGTTTTGTCTTTGAGTCTTTCTTTTTGATTGAAGTTTATATCGGTGCCCGTTTAGCATTGTACAAATGGCTAAGGATAATAGAAAATGTTTGTCGATGCTTGTTTATATACTGATCTTTCCGCAGTTAATTCATCAACGTGACTTCGACTAAGGATAAGCTTTCTCTTCATAGTTAGTTACAGTACATTGCATTGTGTGACTCGATTGCCTGTGTCTTTCTAGCACTAATACCAATGACGACGCTAACCAGAAATGATGTTTGCCGTCAACAATGAAGAAGGACACAGACTCGGAGGACACATTTGGAATTGGATACCTTTATTTTACCAACAACATGTGTGATTATTTGCCTTGAATCCCTCCAAACAAGTGATTATCGTTGACAAATTAGCTTTGAAGCTTCTGCTCATCTTTTATACTTAACATAACATTTTAAAACACATTATGGAGATTACTCTGATGTTAATTCAACATATAGTCACTAAATCCCTCGGGGACGGATACGCGCGGGGCGATTGCCTTTCCCATTGCTATCCTCTCTTACAAATCCATCCATTGCGATATAGTCTGTAGGGGTTTCGAAGTCTGAATACTTAGTTGGAGCTTGTGCATAAATGTTAGCCACTTTGTCCGTGTGTATTTATCTGCCAACCTTTCAATGTTTTTGATGTAAGTCTTTTCGATTTCTTTGACTGGGGCATATGTGAATTTATTAGTGAAACAACTGGGTATTGTTTTTGGTTCTTTTGTGATAAATGTAGACTGGCATTGTTTATATAACTATTATAGTCGTCAACCAGACTGATTGTACGCGTTTGTATGAATCATAACGTTTCTTCGTGTTCAATAAATTAGAATCGCCAGGAATTGTCAATGTTGAAGTGTATCATCACCCAAACCTTAATAAGCTTTCTTGTGCCGTCAAATGTAGCCCCGGTCGGAGAATAACATACATATTTATCGCATGGCGCCCTACTCTCAGCCAATCAGAGCTCGGGAAAAAGCTCTTTTTCCCATATCACCTCAAACGCACAGTTTGCTATGCGATAACTGCAACCGTGTCGATATATCACGAGAAACAACTTCACTTGAGATGGTCCCTCACAGAGCACCGCTGCTCTAGCATGGCAACACTACGGAGGTTCTTAATATCACGCACACTTTACAAGCCTTAAAACGAAGGTTTTCTCAAGAGCCATTTGCTTGCCAGCCGCTAATGTGGTTGCGTAGCGCTCATCGGGAAGTCACGGTATTATCCCATCTCCCAGGAATCATGCTGAGGCGCGAAATTGTAACACCTGCCGAGCCGTGTCTACTGCGCTTCAGTGTTGCTAGTATCAAACAACGACCAAGTCGGCGGAGCTCTGATTGCCGGAGTTGGGAAGTCTCGCACAACTATCGAAGCATATTCTAATCAAATGAACAAACAAGTATAGAAACAAAGGTATTTATCTAATCATCACTTAAACACAGGCAGATGAGGCCGAATGGGGATTAATTAAGATCTACATCTCATATTAACAGGTCCCAAGCAGATACCTTACGTAACATAGGTTCACGCTAATTAGCATTATTAGGAGACAGCGTCGTGCTCCGCGTCCTCGTATTCTTTCCCCATATCACCCACGTGACCATGCGATAACTAACACATTAATATACGCTAAATGATGCCATTAGACTAGATCAATTTGTTTAGGTTGAGATTAACTATCCTGGTGGCAATATAAAATGTTATATCATTAACTATAATACATAGGTCAACTATTTCAACTGGCACACAATATCGTCTGCGAAATATTGCAGACGAATTTTTCGAATAATGTGGTACGTTTCAATTTAGGCCGTTAATTTTACCCATGATTTCAAAGCAGATCCATGATAGAGCAACTTTGTATGAATGATACTTCCATCAGATGAATATCAATTAGATTCAAAGTAGCATTAGTCTACCTCTGTAAACAGTGCTTAAGATTATGTAATGCACTAATGGTCAATAAGTCTATTAATTTAACATATTCAGGTGATTGTTTTAAAAAAGCAACGCCAACGTCAGCAATGTTGTAGCAAATGAACTCAGATGCAGATAAAATAAATATATTTAGTCTACTAATGCTGAACAGGGATGACGGCAATGCAATCTAAAATGAAGCAGACAGATTTGAGTGAGTTGGTGAAGTACTTCAGCCAATTGCAAGAGGTAGGTCCAGTGGATGTTTTTTTATCTTGCCTAATTAAATACCAGCAGAGCAATATGCATTATGACCAGATATCAATGTAGTGTCTACAACTAGGCAAAGGACTCCATTCCCGGTGACTGTAAATAGAGCATGAGTAGATCTATGATAGATCAAGGGCCTAGAACATTATCAACACAGCGAAGTCACAGGTATTGTTTAATGCGTAGGCGCTTCGTTTATAAAAACATCGCCGTTATAACTGGGTCATTTATAGATACAATTTAAAATGCCTTGCAGTACTGCAGACAGTTGTGGAAAAACAAGGCATCCCAAGGAGATGAACTTGCTAGAATAACGAAACAGTTAGCTTCATCACAAGAAAGTGAAAAAATACTCCAACAAGGTACATTGTTTTCGGCGATCACAATTTGAAGTAACCTGGGAACTGAGCAGTTATTTTTGGTTAATACTTACCACTCTGATATAGTCTGCCTATGTTTGTTCAAGAAACAATCCCACACATATATTATTCTTTAGCTGTAGTTTCCATTGTCCTTACTGGTATGTTCTAGAGCTATTTGAAATGCAAGGAATAATAGATGGCCTTCAGCAGACTATGATTAAACATAGGGATTCAGAAGGTTGGTTGTTGTCATAATTCATTCTTGAAGCTAGATACTCTAATAGGCCAATTAAATAAACATATCTAGTTTCAACTTGATGTTGTGGAAAAAGAGCACAGCTGTTATTAGTATTTAACTAAATATGAAACAGGCTTTGTGTTTTGTTTTTAGAACATAAAGATTGTAAAATTAGTTTTGTTATAGATAAAAACCGGAAATTAGAACAGAAAATAACTGAACTTGAGGACAAAGTTTCTAAACAGGACAAGGTAAGACAACTACAAAGAAATAAGCAACCAGGTCTCCAAGACGTTCAAGCATGTTATACCACAATATTTTGCTTGGATTTAATAGTGGCGCAATCAAGCAACAAGTAAATGCTTTCACAGATGCATCAAAATGAGCTGGAGAAAATATTCCTGAGCAGAGAGGAGCAAAATACAGCTCATACGTTGGAACTCGATCAGCTCAAACAGCAGCTTCTTACTGAAGGTTACCCAGTTTCCTACAAGTCAGTTGTTTACTTGTATGTACCAACCATTTCACAAGTTCTCTTTGTATGTCCAGCATCAACAGAAATGGAACGGATGAAAAGCATTGTTGTGGACAAGGAAAAGCAAGTTGAAGAACTTCAAAATGAAATTTCAAAACTGCATGCATCCAATCAGACTGAGATTTTGAAACTGACACATGAGGTGTTAATAACTGTATATATTATCAGTTTTCAACAAAAAATAATGTTAATCAGGTCAAATTCATTGTAAGTGTTCATTGCATTTTTTGTTCAAGCATAGCAGACAAGTTTTGAAACTACAGCAGGAGAGTTCTAAGGTGCAAAAAGCAAACCAAATGTCAACAGCTAACCAAGATATATTCCGCAAGGTACATTGTAAATAATAACCAAAGTTGTTATTATAAACTGTTGATCTACAATCACACCAATCACTCACATATATTTTTGTCAGTTATTTATCAATATATTCATTATTAATCCTCTGCTTTATCAACTGTATGATTTGTGTATTTGTAGAAGTTGCAGCACAAAAAAGCAGAAACAGAGTGAGAGGTGGCTGGTCTTAGGCGTATCTTCTCGGAACTGCAAGAGAAGCTAGCTCAACAGGAAGTCAGGGGCACCATGGCACCGAGTGGAAACAAACGAACATGATACTAATACAGTACCAGAGCAGTTAATAAGCAACTGTCGCAATTTTAAGGGCAATGACTACTGTTTAAATGACTAAGGCGGACTTCGGTGGCCGTCAATCCTCCAATGACAAACACGATGAGTAGAGGCTGGTCGTTGGGTCGGGGTTTGTTGGCAGCTCTCCACAACCTGCCCCACCCCACAACACCCACATGGTAAACACGGGCCAATTTCAAGCAATAACCAGACCTTTGTTGTAAGTAAAACTCACCCAAACCCACTCTTGAAAAGGTTGCCTGGACCAGTGGAAACGTAACCAACATCGGGTAGATCTGGTCTTCCAGGATCAAATAAATCCTTAGACAGCTGCTTAAGAAGTGGCATCAAACTGGCCTGTGATGTAAGACTGCCTCCAGATAAGGTCGACCTAAACATCAACGAGTTCATCAATATCAATTTACCAACATATTGCTTACCTAAAGATTGTAAGGCATGAATTGACATTCTGTTCATAAGTAGGTAAAACTAACCTGTATTGCTTCAGGTCCTCTCGGGCTGTGGCAATGCTGTTGAGTTTATCAAATATGATTTCTAGGGCTTCCATGATTAAGTCTTCTGAGAAATCCTCATCAACTTCAAAGGAAGAGTATTAGATTGGTTATTGATGTTTGATTGGATATGTAGGTACATCAATATATCAAGTGGGAAAATTGGAGAATCTATTATTTAACCACAATGGAGAAAGAGCTAATGACTCAATATATTCTACAAAAGCAAGTGAAGATTTACGTAAGACTCACTGATATCCTTCAGGAATGGAGGAAGGCAGTCTTTGTCTTCATCTTGGATGACAGCAGCCAATATTTCCTGCATACAATCAGGGTTATCACATGATAAATAAATGTCACAAAACATGCGATGAGGGGGGGGTGGGGAGGTCAGGGGGCATTTCTCCACATCCTCATGTATGACCCAACAACGACTGCCACCTTCACCTTCAAGCACCTTGTTTGTAAGACCAACCATTCTTTTTGTCACTCTGAACAAACAACTAACGGTAATGAAATAACCTCTGGAACTGACACACATGGTAGGTCTACATATTGTGATTTTATCACAGTACCATACTGAAGTATAACTGTTAGGCAAAAATTTACCAATAACTCATTACCAGTGATTTACACTGTTTGCAACAATTAGAACAAACTTAAGCTACTATTGTAGACGAGTTATCCATGACATCACCACCGACTGATAAAATACACTGAGACACCCACACTGGCCACTCACTACAACCAACACCACGTCTCATGGGAATAGAGCCAACGCCCTGTCTGATCCAGTCAGAACCAACGCCCTATTGGATCAAGTCAGAATAAAGTCAAGGATAAATGCAAATGGGGATGGAAAAGATTAAAATGGAAACGTTTATCCTAGGGCAAGTCACCACCAGCCGATTGACTGAACCAGGCCATTCCAGCCTCTCATTTAGTTGAAACCTGGGCCAGAGTAGTGTGTTACAGGTATGGCCCTCAAAAGCACAACTCTGCTCAACCAACCTGATTTCAGAACCAACTGTTGGAGACAGTACCCATATCTCAGCTGGTCACATTGTGACAGTACCCATATCTCAGCTGGTCACATCGTGACAGTACCCATATCACACCTTAGAGAACACGCCTTGACACTCAATTTTCAATAAGGATTATTGATATTTCCTTGTCCTCTCTATAACAAGACAAGCCCCCTCACCAACGTAACCAAGATACACGTCTGATCTGTAGGTGCTGTGTGCCAAGATCAGAAAGTGGAGGTACATACCTGAAGGAAGTTTTCCTCCTCGACATCCGAGCAGCAGTCCCTACTGGCCAGCGAGTAGATATAGAGCAGAAACACAAACATATCCTCCAACGAGAACAACCTGCACATCTAACTCACCGTCAGAAATCACACCCAACAACATCTCCTGATACTTATATAAGTCATTGCATATCAGCCCACTGGGATATCATACATCATTAATAAAACATGGCATGGTAGGTCGGACCTTGTGTTCTCTCTGCAGTGTAAGCGTAAGCTGGGACAGTAGGCTGGCACCAGATTCCTCCCCTTCCCCCAGGTGCTGTACCAGACCCTTCTCTACACCAAGCAGACTGTCTGACTTAGATGCCTTGTTGTGTTTGAGGGCTTGTATAGCAGCAAGAGCCAGCTGCAACTGCCCACAGTTTCTCGCTATAACCGCCGCTTTCACCCTTTACACCACACATCTAACATTCAGACATTGCTTTGGGTGTAGACAAATGAATATAATAACAGGAAAGCATTTATCCAAAAGGATTAAATTGTTCAGTCAAACTCGTTCCAAATGTTACGAGTAATATATGCATAACAGAAATATTCAATGTTTTTACATTGATAAAAACTCACAACCGACAAAATGAAATGCCAGCTTTCCCTAAATATTGTAACATCATCATCCTCATGATAGTTTTTGCGAAACCCCAAGGATCTGTAACAGGTATTGTCTGTTTTATTTCTATCATTGATGGTCAGCATCCTATCAGTGGTAGCACATAATATGATGTAGTTACGTCACTAAACCTGTCATGGTAGCAACCATGTGTTTACATCTTTAACTGCTGTTCTTTTTAAAAATAGTGAACAGTTTAATAGATATAGTCCCATGTATCAAGTGGAACCAATTTTGTATTTGATTAGCAACAATGCCACCATGGCAGCCTTCATACTTGAACAAACCGACGTGGTTCTCCAACTGCTCAACGCTCACTTTTCCAGGTCGACCAGTGAGTTTTAACGGTAATTTCTCACGATTAGCTGCCTCAACAATTTGGCGATTAATCTCCATTAGGCATTCCTGAAATCATAAGGCAACCATCGACCACTTTGCTTCAGACTTGCTGTCGTCAGGTTATGTAATACCGTATATCACTAGTAGCAAGTAAGCTTGAAGATTAGGATGATATCGTGGAAGCACATAGCGTCACCTTGTGCTTGGCAGTGCCCAGCGTGTGAAGTAAGGCTCTTGCTGCGCCATCCTCTGCATGAGCCAAACATTCGGGCGCTATCACAGAATAGTTTGCATTGCTACGTTCACACAAACAAGAGCAACTTTCACCATAAAAAAATGCAGAAGAATAATGTTCACAGGTCAGATACTATTAGATATATGAATATGTGATAAGCTGCACTTTTTTTTCAACACTAGAAAATCCATGAATCGCTTGTTTTGTTTCCCTATTGTCTCCAATCAAACCCATCCCAACTGTTGTTGACTGGGAGAGTATGCAACCATGCCCAACCCCATGGTTAATACAGACACATACAGACTGTTACCTATAATGAATGTGGGTGCATATGATGTCAGGGACCACCAGATTCAGTAGCTGTCACTCCCGCCACTAACTGTTGGTGCTACATGTAAGCAACCTGGAAACTACCAGGCACTCACCTGATAACATTACACAATGGAGACATGTCCACGCAAATATCATTTTTTTGACTCGGCAAAACAGGCAGAGTTGGCAGGATTTTGTCAATCATTGTGTCACCATGGTGACCAACAGCACTAGTGAGGTCCAGACTCCGGTCAACCAGCAACAAGGAGGCCCTCTGTTCACTCGACTGCATTCCAAAATAGGCAGGTTGAGATATCAGACATCGAAGAACCGATTGAAACACAATTTTGAAGACAACAAATCGTAACTATAAGATTTTTAACCAAACATTCAGAATGACAAGATGGATCTGCATCTCACTACTCTGGTAGACAACCTGCAATTGCATCCTCTCGCCTGAAAAGCTCGTTAAAGTTCAGAGCCTGTCTGACCTGCCTTCATCACAGCATAATGACTTGTAGAATACACGCCTGTAGTTTACTTTACACATGCCACTATCCTCTTGGCCTGTGAATGTGATTAGTGGAGCCCCACACATCTACAGGTCCTGATGGCCCCTCACCAGCTTCTACACCTCCACGGGTCCTGATGGCACTCACCAGCTACCACACCTCCATGGGTCCTTATGTCCCTCATCAGCTACCACACCTCCACGGGTCCTGATGGCCCTCATCAGCTAACACACCTCCACGGGTCCTGATGGCCCTAATCCGCTAACACACCTCCACGGGTCCTGATGGCCCTCATCAGCTAACACACCTCCACGGGATGGCATTCGATTTCTACTCCATGAAAGTCGTGCTTCTTAGTTTTTCATGTTTGCCTTGATCAGTTGATAGCACTAGATGTTGCTAGCGGCTACAAAGATGCTGAGCCTGGACCTCAAAAGAAACATGGAAAAGAGAGGTTATAATTGTTGCAGTAAGAGATATGATCATAAATTTGGAGGTCTGTCAGTTGGACTTCAAGATCAGGGTATTTTTGGGAAGGATGGCTTTAGGAACTGGGAATCAAAATTTTTACTTGAGCTGGCGGAATAGTTCCTAATTACCCATATCATAGCAGCCCTGCTTTGTATCTGATAAGAACAAGATGATCAGTTATGAACAGTGTTTTGGTCATGGCAGGCATGTAACCCAACCTAGTCGCAACATATTACAAACTATTTGGCTTACTTTGAATTGAAGTTGGAGGTGCTTTGGAAGGTCTGTATATTGAATATCTGATGATTTCTCTGTTGGCTTACTGTGATCCTTAAGAAAATAAAAATTGGTATCATAAAATTAAAAGAATAAAACTAGAAGAGAAAGCAGAATAAATTTCCATCATAAAAAAACATGGTCCAGAAGCATTGCACCACAGAACATCAATCATCTAAAATCCTATATGCACCTAGATAAACATATGCCAAAATCAAACAATAACTACTTACATCAATTACATGGGAATATACAAACTGTAACATTTCATTAGTAAAATGATTCCAACTGAAATTCTGTCAGAGATACAAAACTACTATTGAGTATCATTCACACAACTTACACTGTTGAGCAGCATGAGATGAGCGAGATCATGGGGCAATAGCGGGATGGTCGCGTGGTGCTGGGGCATGACATACAGGTTCTGTGTAATCGGGGAACTAACGGCAAGTACTCCAATTCAACTACAGCTTTCTGCAACATCAAAAGTAGGTCAATAAAGCACTTGTTTACAAAACATTACCAGTAAAATGATTTACAACTGATACACAGGGCCAATTTTCATGGCCTTTAGATTGTCATATTTTCCACTATTCTCTTGCAGTGCCAGTGTTCGGTAACTTACTTCATCCAGCCACTCAGCAAGAAGCTGTCTGTAGAAGCCAAAAGCTTTGGTACTGTCGCTTTCACCTGCACCGTACTCCATGATAGTGTGCATGGCAGGACTAAGATTGCTCACCACCAAAATGTGCTGAAAATTGCTGGAATTAAGTATATCTTTAATTATGTCCATTGTTGTTCCAGTCAAAGGCTCCTTTCCTCTGGTTTGAGAAAAATACAATACCTGACTGAGCTGAATACATGGTGTCTTTAAATTGACCGTATCGCTTTATTCTTGGTCCCACAGAAGAGATAATCATACGAATGTGTAGAGGAGAGTCTCCTTTATGTGGATCCGAGTGATTATCGAAAAGTTATTCGAGTTTCGGAGAGTTATCCGGTTTTGAAGCGGCAAAATCGTGATTTAACACATTTATCTCCAAAATCTGATTGATTATCACTCGGATCGACATATCACTTTCATTCTTCCATATAATTCCTCTAGGTACATAAATCGCGACCCAACTTTTATGGCCTCGAAAAACGAAAATGGTACAAAATGAAAAAGCTATTCTTCATTAATAATATATTAAAAGAACAAAATGTATCATTGCATCATTTGTTGTCAATGGTTATTTACATTAGTAGAAGTAGATAGAGTTAAGTATTTGGGTCATTTTATATGTAATGATCTCCGTGATGACAAAGACATCTATAGGCAGTGCCGTCAATTGTATGGACAAGGAAAGTTGCTTGGCGTAAGTTTCATATGTGCTCAAACAATGTAAAAATTGCTCTGTTTCACTCTTATTGTTCTTCTTTTTATACATGTCAGCTCTGGTGGAACTACAGAAAATCTGCTATCACTAAATTACATACTGCTTATAATAATGCATTTAGGATGTTGCTGAGACTGCCTCGCCACTGTAGTGCTAGTGGAATGTTTGCCTATAATAATGTTCGTAGCTCCCATGCTATAATTAGAAATATCATTTTCAGTTTTATGCTACGGGCTGATATATGACCCAACACAATTGTTCAATCAGTTCTTAGATCTGATATCAAATGGAAATCAAGAATACGAACTCACTGGATGAGATTACTCTATGTTCACTTTAATCATGTGACCTAATAATTCATGCTAGGCCATCTTTTTTTTTTCTTTCTATGTATGTTTGTATCAATGAGTAATATAAGTTTAGATTTCTATTTGCTATGGACCGCATATAAAGTTATACTTTGTTGTTGTGTCTGGAATAACGAAATAAAAATAAGAAAAAAAACCCATGAGACTACCAAACGGCCAATAAACGACCTTGTCCAAACGAGATCAGCGCCTCGTTTGTCCGCCCTAACCTGAGCTTTACTTTGTTCCGAATCCAAATAATTTTGTTTGTGGGAAAAGACCGAAGTTACTTGTCTGATCAGAGAAGTTAATTACTAACTTTACAGGTCGCAATTTGTATCTAAAGCATACACCAATGGCATGGAGGCAGAGAAAGCAGGTTCCCTCAATGTGAGCCCAGTGAGCCCAACACGATTATCCGTTACTTTACAGCACTGATGCTTACGCATGTTTTGTTATCTAAAGGTCATTTCACGGCTTCTTACATAAAGAATCTTAGTTTGAGTCGTCCTAACTTGAGTTGGCGAGCTTAGCTGAGTCTGCGAACTCAGGCGTATCCACAAAACAAATTGTCTGACTCTTTCATATAATATAGACTATACCTACCGTCGTTATCGTTTATCAAAATAAAATAAAAAAGGAATAGACTTAAAACCGGTTGTCTCTGACTATGTCACTCACTTTTATTCAATCAGACTGTACAATGTTATATCATATCAAGTATAACGGTGCAGCCCTTGACCACGAGTTTCAATAACACATATTCTCAGTACTCTGATCTACGGTATTGTTATCCATCAACGTGACCACAACGCCAACGGCATGATGAACCATTGATTCTTAAGGAGACGATTTATACACTTACTAGGTTTTATAATCGGCAATATAATCACGGCTAATCCACACAACAGGGAAATAATTCCATCGACCATGCTTGCACTAATAACATTATATCCGCGATAAATATAAACACTCCTTGTTTAGTTTTGTTGTTTGTCAGTCCGTTGGAATTCGCGCGTTACTGGGTCACTGCGTGTAATTTGTCTATGACGTGTCATTGTCTTTGACGCATAAAACGGGGTGTTTATCGCAAAAAACTGTCGTTGGTGTGCATTTTGGGCACTTTCTATATCTGCCATGTTATCATGAAGTAGATTCATAGACTGGTAGGCTTGGTGCCTGCTTTCCTAATATTCAATAATACTAGGAATCTTAGCGCCGTTGTTCATATTGTGAAGTAAAAGAAAATTCACTATAACATGAACATTCGTGATTAATTGCGTTACTGATATGGAAACTCCCACCCACTATGATCATCCCACAAACCATTCCTAATTCAAATCCACTGCAAGCTAACTCGCTCTTTGGTAGACTAACAACACCCTGTCCAAAGCGTTTGCGAAGAATTCCCCGCTTCGTTTTTACGAAAGGAGCTTGCGGAGTAAATAATTTAAATATCTCGATAAAAAATTGGTGTGTCATTAATAACGAACGGCTGATTATGTTTTGGTTCATCTTAAGAACATACAAGTTCTTATTGATTTCTGTGAAAGCATTTTCCTGGAAATATTACCGTCGGACCGCTACCTAGCTGACTCAGGGTTGAGCTCGCTAGTAAGATTCTTTTTGGATACGGTTAAGACGGCCAGCTTAGCTTGCCGTCTCAAAAACCTGAGTTTGCGGACTTAAGTTTCTTTATGAATACGGCCCCTGATCCGTTGCAACATATGCTTTCTCAGTCTTTTGATATATGCTGTTTTTATATACTAAATCCAGTGTGACACTCAAAACACATTACAAATTCGCGCGTTGTAGCCCTACAGGGCGTCTGAGTAGACATTCTACAATGTTCAGTCCACAAATTCACAATTCAAATCAGATACCTTGAACGTATAATACCTACGGTAATAAAACCTCTAACATGGTGCTGATGTTTATACCGATGTCACTTGATGGCAATGCGCTGACAACACGGGGGCTTCGTTGTGTTCGTCTATATTGATGCTGAAAGGTGGTGCGCGTCATACAGGAGCTCTCGTCGGTTCAAGGTCAATGTATATTAGTTGAAACAGGACTTACAGCTGAATATATTATTAGTACGTGGTGAGGCCATAAACTTCATCTAATATTGCATAAGAGCTGAACGCGACACACAACTTTTCATCAAATCTCATCGTGTACAAATCATGACGAACATGCAATGTGTTATAATACGTCAATTAAGAAATCGCACACGCGAAATGCATCACGTGGTGCGCCTCTTCAGTCCTTACAATCCTGTCCATCTGCTCCAGAGGCTGAATCGTGACGGCAACATACTGGAGATGGCATCTTCAACGGCAGCGACCTATTAACATCATCTTTCATCATATTCAAGGATATTACTCTATGCATTGACGCTGCTGGTAAGGAGCGATTTTATTTAATATGACCCCTTATTTTTGCCATGCCCGATACAGCAAAATAACACAGCTTGTCCGAAACTATTGAAGCTCTGAAGGCTATGATTGTGATGGACGGAGGCAGAGCTTAAGTTCAGCTGTATGCTAGTATGTCGCATAGATACATTATATTCAACATAGAATCACTCAGGTAAATTCAATTCACTGAAGAATCATTCGACCAAATTAATTTCGTTGTAGCTCCGTTATTAGTAGGCACTGCATCTAGATACTCACTCCAAAGAAAGCAGAAGCAGTCTCCTGTTCGTACTAATGTGTCCAAACACAATGCTTTACCAGGCACTGAAACAAAGAGCCCCTGAGGTTCCTGCCCAGTCCACCTAGGAAGTTCAGGTCAAAGCAGGGTGAATGAGGATTGACACACATCAGACTAGAGGTGACGTAAGGAGAATCTTTTGAGGTCCAGGCTCAGCATCTTTGTAGCCGCTAGCAACATCTACTGCTATCAACTGATCAAGGCAAACATGAAAAACTAAGAAGCACGACTTTCATGGAGTAGAAATAACAAATTGTGCCCTTGCTTTGTGCAATGGGCTGGAATGTACGTCCCTCATATAGCCTGCTCCATCAATCTTAGCCTCATCTTCTGCGACTTTGTTGATTATGTGCTAGATTCTCCAGTACGTACGGCGTGTAGTATGTTTCATGTATCTACCATAGTGTCCAGGCAAGTAAATATTGTGACACAAAAATATGCTGACAATGTATCAATTCTGCAGACACAAGGTACCCACCAGCAATAACTAATTCTATTTAAAACAATGCTGTAATATCCATGCAGTATCCAATGGCATGTGGACATTAGAAAATGTTTGCTTTAGACTGAGAGGGGCAAGTGTATTACCAACAATTAACGGATATTGCGGTGTGGCCTGGTCAACGTCATTGATTGTGTTTTGACTGAGCACTATGGAACTGGTGTTTGCTTCTAGCAGGACATTGGCACTCATTATAATCAGAACTTTGTTACTTGGAATACAGATATGAACGTTCTAAGTACCCAAGAAATCTGACTTAGCTGCGTAGCTGCTGATGTTGTATATATCCACAGCTTGGTTCAATATGTTTGTACGGACTTTACAAGTTCGTTGATTTGTCCATATCTAGAACGACCGCAGTCACATTCTTGATCCAGATAATATCACTGAATGACAGGCGGAATTGGAAAACATCTCATCGCAAAGGTTAGGAGGTGTCAGTGTGACTACATATATATATGTTAGGATGTAATTGGGGGTTGTGGTGTTCATAAAAACTGTTTTTTGCACAACAAGGTCTGAAATCGTAATTATATATAATTGCTCTGTTCAACGGCGCCATCTGTTGTCCTGGTTCGTCACTTAAAAATATGCGTATAGACGGCGTGCTTTGATATATACCACGCAACCGTGCTTTATATTTGGAACGATTATTGGCATCTATCAACACTACATCAACGAAGGCTTCCGAATTGCTGTGCGCTTTTCCGCGTAGATTCGCTTGTTTGTCTTTTCTCTCAAATGGATTCTGCATGCTGCTGAAATCCATAAGTGATATCTTTTTTCAATTATCAATGCGATACCGTTGAACACATATACCCCTCTAAGGTAGGTATTGCAAAACGGTATTAATTGACGAAGTGACACGTATACTTATTCTTCATATGTACAGCTTGCAGCTCCGAAATCGCTCTACAAATGCATTGGTAGTGTTGCGGGTTTCTTCTGCATAATAGTATATCCTAATTTCATATACATTCTGGAATTGATTTCGGCGTGATTCTGACTATTTCTGAGCTTATGTAAAAAAACCGATGATGTTATCGGTTAGTAAAGCTGGTGCCTGTGGCTGCTCCTTCTCGATAGCTGATCTGAGAGAGCACTTCCTCTAGCTGTATTGGAATAAAAGTCATATACGCGTCATGCTGTAGAAACATAGGGCAAGATTACCGGCACAGACGGGGCTGCCCTCTTTGTGGATTTCACTTCCACAGATTGTTCATCCACGACTGTTTGGTTGTTGGTTTATGTCATTGTTATCGTCAAACCTCCCACGGAAACCGAAAGGAAGGGCGGTGCATACACACACCTTATTGGGTTCAGGGAAGTCCAAGAACCCCGCTGAGCAGAGCTGGGAAAACATTAAATGGCTTACCATCATAAAGAACATTAGCAACGTGAACAAGCAATATCGAAACCGATCATGCATTAATATGCAAAAGCCGGCAGGCCTGGCTGTCAGGATTAAAGAAGAGGCAAAGAAAAACAATATGGCGGAAACGAAAGGGTTCAGAATTGTAGGTGGGTTGGGGGAAGAAGAAGGACAGCCAAGTAAAGCGAGTCCAGGCTCAGCAGAGAGTGACAACGAGAGGCCGCGCACCGGTATAAACGACGATGAAAGTCGTAAAACCTGCGGGAGATGAGATCAGACAGGAAAAGAGCGCGCGAGGAAAGCGAACGATTAGAGCGGAAGAGGGCGAAAAACACGGGAGAAGGAGGGGCTATTAAAGACTCAATAGCACGATCATTATGATCAGGCATTTAAGAGACTGCTTGCGATTTAACTCTAGACGCCTATCATTTCGATCAGGCGGGCTATGTCTGGCAGCTGGCCTGGAATAGCGGCGCGACGGTAATGTCGTGTGGGTAGGGCCCTAATCTCATCCCATGATACCAGGTTGAGGACAACTATTTGCCCCTGTTTACGACCTTCTCTTCCCTGTCAACATGTGGTGATCCAAGACAATTTAACTTTTGACTCGGGTGACCTCAAGGCTGGGGTCACTGACCAAGGCAGACATGTTTGATTCTACGCTAACGTCACATATCTGCAATGACTCCATGACATATGCTCACAAGACAAATGCTCACAGGACAAATGCTCACAAGACAAATGCTCACAAGACAAATGCTCACACCCGTAACAGATTTTCAGACAAATGCTCACATTTATTTTTTAACTCACAATCTTTATTATCACAGTATAGCATAAATAACATACATAACATAAATCAAGAAATTGAATATCACATCATACATAGCATAAATGGAGAAATGGAATATCACATCATACATAGCATAAATGGAGAAATGGAATATCACATCATACATAGCATAAATGGAGAAATGGAATATCATACAAGGCATAAAACGATAAATCGCATCACTCCAAGCGGATGCTGTGTCCCACAGCAGTGAGGAACTCTACTGTGTCCTTGCAGAGTGTCTGCAACCTCTTTTGTAACTCCTTCTGGGCCCTACGTTGGCGCTTCTTGGGCAGCTGACCTCTGGAGTACTGGATCATCGATGTTGTGGCCAAGACGTAGTCCTTGCGTAGATCTTCAATAGCTGTCCAGAATGAAGGATGATGATGTCCAACTATTTTGGAGAATGAGGTGTTCCATCCTTCACAAGCGTTGTTAGTACGGGAACGGCCCTCCAGGGTGGCTTGGTTAACATTCCAAACGGGAATGT
This sequence comes from Urechis unicinctus, assembly GCA_034190875.2. Lineage (NCBI taxonomy): Eukaryota > Metazoa > Annelida > Polychaeta > Xenopneusta > Urechidae > Urechis > Urechis unicinctus. Next base: position 80,215,192 of record CM067350.1, on the reverse strand, counting down.
CGTAGCGTGGTGGGATGTGGTGAACACGGAGTGGTGGGAGAGGAACATCCTGCTGAGCTCTTGGAGGCTGGACACGGCGGTAGGACCCAGAAACGTAGGTGGTATCGAAGTACTGAACTAAAGCCTCCATCCCCTCAGGTACCCGGTCCTTCAGATACTGCATTCCTTCCTGCACCTGGTCTAGAGGAAGAAAGGCTAGGTCATCAAGCATACCGCAGAAATGCTTGACATCGTCATCCATAGGTAAAGCTCAGTCTTGCCTTGGTCCTGAATCTTCCTCCAGGTGCTCTGGGTGAGATGATAGAAGCAGCCTTGAGTGGTAACGTGTGGTCCAAGCACAGCTGTCACTGCTTAGATGGCTGCCAGCTCGAAGTCGGTGATGACGATCTGGGGGTCTGGGTAGATGAGCAGCTCCTCCATCTTGTCCAGAGCAGCATGCAGGAGCATGCTTGATAGACTTGTGAACTCTTGCCAGGCAGGAAGGCTTAGACGCAAGAAACGTTGCCATCACCAAGGGGAGCACGGATGACGTAGAGCTGTTCGAAGACATTTGACTCATGGAGAAGTTGCCATCCATGTACCAAGGGTCAGCTGAACCTAGATGGTGTAGCTGTTCCTCTGAAGCGTAGACCACAACACGCTGCCTTTCCTCAGGGCCTGAGTCGTGGATGAGGAAGGGCCTGGGAGTAGCTCCTCCAGTCAGTGTCCAGTCCTCGGTGATGTTGAGGTCTCGAAGTGAAGCAGGGTCCTGAGGCAGGAATCCACGACGCTGTCTTTGGAGATTTCGTTTACAAGACTGGAGGTTGCCGATGTTGACACGGACCTCATCAGCTGCATGAAGAAGGGATTGTGTGAGGAGTTGGTTTGGACGAGAACTGGACGGCTTTGCTTGGGCCTTCATCGTCATTCGAAGCTTGGTGATCTCAACCCCAGTCCTGTCAGCTGGAAGGTTGTGGAAGACATGAGACATCGGGTTCTCGTAGAGTCCGTAGTTAGGCTGCCCTTGCACCCTGCTGCCCGCTGTTGTGTGCACTGCCATCTAATCCAGTTGTTGTAGCTCCTCTTCTTCACATACATGTAGACATCCAGACAGAGCTTGTCGCCTCCTCGATTAGTCTTGATGATATCGATGGTGCGTGTTTGTGAGTTACTCGTGAATACAGATTAGCGCATAAAGAACTCTAACACCTGAGGTGATGCTAACGGTTCGATTCTAACACCCTCTAGTGCTGAGACAAAGTGTGAAAAGAGGTGTGACAAGTGAGAACATCTGATGTTACACCTTAGATTATTTACATAGGCAACAAAGCTTTGTCATAAAAAGATGTCACACATTCTCACATATCTACAAAGACTTGATAGACCACAAGCCAATAATCAGAAATATAAAAAAAATATATTAAAAAAATAACTGTAAGCATTTGTCTGAAAATCTTCTTGTGAGCATTTGTCCTGTGAGCATTTGTCTTGTGAGCATATGTCTGCGCTCCATCTGCAATAGTTAACGGAGCGCATGCGATTTTACCTGGTATGATCCTGGGGTTCTGTTTGACAACAAACAGTGCGCGTTTCCACGACATCCAATTTCTGCTACGCAACAGGAATGTTTTCTATTTTAATAATTGATTTACTAAACAAACATTGCCGTTGGGAAATCTATGTAGCTATACTACATCACCTAGCATCAAAACCACAAACTGACTGAAAATTAAAAATATGTTTAACTCCCCATTAGTGACACTGGGTGTTCTGTTAATATATGATTCACTCCGTACCTTGTTACTTCATCAGGGTATAGAAAATACAAGAGATCGACAATGACTCGTCATAAGATTACAGACTTTCAATTGTTGATGTACATGTATAAGCGTAATCCGACAATTACCGCTAAAAATCACTATAGGCAAATACTTACAAATAGTTGAGTTTCTACATGAATACTTTTCTAGGTTGCTTTTGGTCTATTGGAAATGAGTTCGATGGGCGATAATCCGTGAAACGTGCATGCTCTAAATACTGAAGTAAACGTTGACTTAGTTTATGCTCCAACTGTGAATGTCGGTAGGACACGCCCGGATTGGTTAAGCTTTTCACCTCCTCTCTCCTCTCTTCAAGCCTGCTAGGGAATGAGGAGGGCGATCGGTAGCTTTTGGGTTGTACGAACCATAGTTGAACATCGAAGGGAAAGTTGACCGCTTCAGCTTCGACATTTTCAGAATAATGAAGGAAGCTTTCGATTTTCATGCGATCCACCGTCAAATTTGGCATCGCCTTCCTCTTAAGGACATGAATCCATAGCTTCAACCTTGCGGTATCCGTGACAGGAAAACGATGGAAACTGACGATTTGTAAGGGCAGTTGCTAGAGGTCCGGTAATCGTTAACTCAAGGGATGCGGCGCCGACAGTGGCCCGCGCTTGTGCCACAATGCGTCTCGTCCATGTATTCAACTCGTTCAAAGAATATTTCTGATATATTCACATGCAGGTAACTTCGCCCGTGTTCAACTCTGCGGATAGCTAACAGCGTCTACAATGTACCTTGTAGCTCCTCGAGGTGGTCTAGATAAGATTAGGGATCATTAATTTTGGTGTATGTATTGGTGACCCTTTTAATATTTTCATATATGAATGGGTCTTTTTCAGAGGATTTGGTATGTAAATGGTTCCCTTTTCTCACTTTGGCTTGGTATAGATATTGTCCTGTTTTTGTTTCACATGGCGGCTCACCCCTACCCTTTTCCAAGGAAAGAACCCCCCTCCCGGGCTACGCTTAGTCGTCTCTGGTGTTCGTGGAACGCAATTAAGTTGGATAGTCGGCTTATCACAGTCGGCTAAGCATGATAGTTGACTAAGGTACGCACGTGAAATAGGCCACTGATAAAGGCCACCTACTAGCATCGCGCCGCATGAAAAATATATCGACCCAGACATAATATTCATATATAACGCTCACCTTTCATTAACAGAATAACTGGGAGCTGTCCATACTTATTTCATATACAGTAAAACCTCTATAAGTCGACGGACGATGGGACTGCCGCTGATCGATCGACTTAGGGAGGTGGTCGGGTTACAGAATATCCAACCGTGGCGAAAAAAAACAACAGAAAAAGAGATGTTTTCACAATACAATGTAGGTTTTTGTTTATTTGGTAAATCAGATATTCAAATATACATGTACAAGTAATCACTTTTGCAGAAATTTCTTTATCGAAACTTGCTTGGCGGTTGCTTTAGCTGCGATGGCATTCCTCTCTAGTGGTTATGAAGGGAGGCGACAAATGGCATCATGTCCCCCAGATCTTTCTCTAGACAGAACATCATCACGTCGCCTATTCGCTGCAGGCACTCACTGAAGGTCATGGTTGTCGTTTCTTGTGTGGTGGAGGACGTGTGGTCGTCGTCGTCGCTCTCAGCCGGTTGTGAAACGCCAGTGATTTGAGAGACAATAATATCCTCCCAGCCATCCTCCAGTTCCTCCGTGGTCGGCGCCTAATCGTCGTAAGCGACATACTCCTCAGTTTCCGTGAGGGGGTCAGTCATGTTCGCTCTTAAGTCCTTGAGTAATTGTGCAAGGGGGATATCGGGGGAGTGGTCGTCCTCTTGCAGGACATTTGCTGTGCTCATGTTGAAACCACGCCAAATAGCCACGGATGAGGCTCAGCAGCTTGCTGGTCCAATCGTCCACGCTGCTTTGGGGCACTTCCCCACTCTCGCCATTGACAACGTGGTGCGTTATGTTATGACGAGAATTTCTCAAAACAGCTATTCGATGCTTTTAAACCTTTAATTTTCATCTTAGCGGCGAACTCAAGGGCTTTCTCTTGCAACATAGGCCCGCTGACGGGATTGTTGATGGAGCTGGCCTTCTGAAACAAAGTCCATATGGCACATTCTAACTCTTCGCTATCAACACGGGTCCGAATACGCTTGCGACTTGGTTCTTCATTAGCCTCATATGCCATAATGTATTCAGCTTTACGTTTCACTATGGTTTGAACAGTTGATTATCCGATACCAAAGATATTGATTGCTCTTGCCCTCGCGTACCTTCGTGCCGATAAGTTCTACTTTCCGTGAAAGTGTAAGCTCCTTCGCTTATTTCCGTGTTGCTGCGATGACGCTCAGTGAGATAATGATTCATAAGACCAATATCCACACGCTATATAGCCGCTACTTCTATCTTACGTGTGTGTTGTAACAAGAGGGAGTTTTGTGATCAAGATCATCAAAGCTTCAGTGCATACTCTTACAACACATAACAAACCGCAATCATGTTTCACACATGTCAAGAGAGCTATTCAGTCCGCAGGCGTTATCGCCTGAGTGTGTGTGTTCTGCTAATTGCAATCAACCGGTGACTCTAATCCTTCCGCCAGCCGACATTCGATCGACTTAGGGAATATCAAATGGGGCGTTGGTACCATAATGATCGACTGACTTACAGAGTAGGGAGGTGATCGGGTTAGAAAATTCTATCACAATGCTAAAGTATAGGCCGACCAACGGGACTGGAAAAAATCGATCGAGTTAGGGAGGCGATCGGGTTAGGGAGGTGGTCGGACAGGGAGGTTTTACAGCACCTTTTTGTATCTGCTGACTTCTCTCACACGAATTGTATTTAAAACATTCAAAACATGAATTGTTTGCCTGAATTTCCCGCGATCGAGCCGTCGATGATATAACTACTAAACGCAACATTTAAGTAACTCCTGAAACCAGCGTGAACATTCGTTGTGTAGACGTTTCTGATTATGTCTATTATGACATATACAGGTACAAAGAAATCACGTAGTTTTGCGTCTTCCCCAGAAATTTAATGTTGTTGTCGGATGGCAGCAAAACGAACACTGAGTTATCTGCCTTTCTTTACAGGTTTCGCGGGTAGAAAGATAAAAAATCGGGGCGCACGGCCATTACCCAGACGGTTCGAAAGAATGACACCGATTTGGGGATGCGGCTCTGATGGGTTCAATTGTGTTCCGTATGCGTTAACCGTCTATTTTGTCAAATTTTCACGCTGAGTTAAACGTTCTTTCTATAGCTGTGGGCCGCACTGCCCAGTCTCGTAAACGACGTTTAATCATCTTCTAAGAGTCCTTGTCTGCTCTGGAGGCAACCAAAGGGAGTCATTTTCGTTATGTTTTTATTTTTAATGTTATACTATTTGATTCTACTTAAATTGAACGGGGCAAGAATATCTCGCTTGTGTGGGTTCTGAGTCATGTCGAAATTCCTGGCAACGAGCAGGCAGACAGTGCACCACTCCTAGCCAAAGCCCATTAATATGTAGCCCATTATCATCGAATGATCATATTCTTGTTAAGAACCGCTATTTCCACGATCAAAGGTTTTCCCCCCCAATTCTGCCGAAACCCCTAAGGTTTGATATTGAACATTTCCCACATCGTGGTGAGTGTATTCCTCCCTGTTAACAACATCGCCATCATCCATTGTTCTCAATATAGCCATACAACATTATCCTCCACATCGCCACAATACACTAACCTAACCCTAACGCTGCCACCGTACACTTTCAAAAGAATCACCAACCTACACCATCCTCAACATTGCCACCTTATACATTCCACAATATTGTCATCCTATACTAACCTCAACATTGCCAACCAACTTATTCTTCAACATTGCCAAGTTAAAATATCCTCAACATTGTAAACCTGCACTACCCTCAACATCGCTAACCTGAGCTATACTTAACATTGCCGCTCTATGACATCCTCAACATCGTCCCCCTGAATCATCCTCTACATTGCCATCACACGCTTCCATTAACTTCGCCACCCTATACATACTACAAATAGCCCCTTCACTCTCCTTAATATCGACACCCAACACTTTGCTCGACATTGCCACCCTTCATCATCCTCAACATTGCCACTTAATACAATCCACTATATTGCGACAATAAATTCTCCTAAACATTGCCACCCTACAGCATCCTAAACATTGCCAACTAATACAATGCACAACATGGCCACCCTACTCTATCCTCAACATTGCCATCATACACCCTTAACATAGCCACTGTATACTTTACTAAACACCGTCCCCCTGCACTATCCTTAACATTGCCATCCTATATAGTCCTACACAGCGCCGACCCAAAGCAATTCTCAACATTGCCATCCTACAAATTTCACATCTGCGCCCCCCAACACAATCCTAAACAATCGCAAACTTTTCACTGTCCTGACCATTCCCAATCTTAACTATCCTTTATCTCCCCACCAAACTCTATAAACAACACTGCAGTTAATATCAACACCTCAACCCTCAAAAACATTAACACATAAATGAGAATAGTAAGGAATTAGAAAATCCCACAATTTAGCTAATACTTCTTAACTAAAGTCTTATATTGCATCATCCAACTTCGTGGCGAGTGTCTACATCCCTGTTAACTACTTCGCCATTCTATATTTATCTCAATATCTTCACCATACACTACCCTTAACATCTCTACCCAACAAAACCCTCAACATTGCCTCCCCATTATTGCTAAACTACAATGACCTTAACATCGCCACATCACGCATTCCTGAATATTGCCAATATGCAGTATCCTCATAATTGCTACCACATATAACCCTACACGTCGTTATCTTACACTATCCTAAACATTGTCACCTTACAATATCCTAAACATTCCGAGCTTACACTAAACTCCATATTGCAACCTGCAATTTCGTCAACATAGCTGCCCCATCGACATCTTTCTCCAACATCGCCATCCAACAATATCCTCAACATCGCCACTGTGATATGCTCACTATATCAGGACCCTACCTTATCATCGACAATGCCTTCCAAAGCTTTTTGAGAATTCTCACACTTGCGCTATCCTTAACATCGCTATCCTATATTATCCTTAAAAACTGCAACCTTCACTCTCCTTTACATCGCCACTAAACTCTATTATCAACACGGCGGTTATTACTAACACCTCATCCACCCAAGGTTCCTTTAGATACTTTCCCGAGCATTTTCCGTTCTTCTCTAATTCGTTCCCGAGAGAGAGGAGCTCACTGATGAGCGCCATCGGCCAGCTTCGTGCAAGGCCAACAGATTTCTGACCCGTCAGAACACCGCCCGCTTTTATTTCGCTTCTCGAGACGTTTTGACCCCCCCCCCCCCCCCACCCCCGGGTGGGGCCCCTACATCGCTGTAGTCAGTTTGGCCGTCCCAATTAAGGGAGACCTGCTATGACGTACGTCTTCATCAATTCGGACTAGTCTTATTATACATTTGCGTGTATTATTTGGTAACCTCATGACTGCAATGTGGACTTCAGGAAACGAGGGACTTGCTAATCCTTTCGCTCCCGGCGATTTTTCCCATCTCGTGCACTCCGCATCTAGTGCACTCCACCCTACGCTTGCTCGGGACACCCAGGAGTAAGCCCGGAAGTATATCGCCACCGGAGATTGTCTTGCGACCAAACTCTATAAACAACACTGCAGTTAATATTAACACCTCAACCCTCAAAAACCTCAACACATAGTTGAGAATAGTGAGGCATTAGAAAAACTACACCCAATAATGTCCTCAACGTCGCCACTGTAATATGTCCATGATATCGCGACCATACCCTATCATCGACAATGCCATCCGGCACATTTTGCAAATTCCCATACTTGCGCTATCCTTAACATCACTATCCTATACTATCCTTGCAAACTGCAACCTTAACTCTCCTTTACATCGCCACTAAACTCTATTAACAATAACGTTCGTTATTACTAACACCTCAACTCGCAAAACAACATCACATATGTGAGAATTGTAAGGCATTATAAATACCCCACAGTTATGCCGATAACCCTCAACTAAGGTCTTATATTGAAAGCTCACATAGTGGCAAGTGTCTCCATCCTCGTTAACAGCATCCCCGTCCGATAATATCCTCAACATCTACATCGTACATTACCCTCAATATCTCCACCATACACCATCCTTAATATTGCCAACACATACTATGCTCTGCATTGTCACTCTGCACTATTAACTAAATCGTCACCCTGCATTCTCCTAATCTCTTATATATTCACAAACTCGCGACCCTACAAAATCCTTCATTGGCTGACCTACTCTATACTTAACATTAACGCTATACGCTATCCTCAACACTGTCCTCTGCACTACCCTCAGCATTTCAACGTTATACTGTATTCAACTTTGACACCTTAAACTATTCTCAACGCTGCAACCCTACAGCATCCTAAACATCGTCACTCAACACTATCCTGCGCATTGCCGACCTACAACATCCATATGTTGCCACCCCACCATATCCTTAATCATTACCAACTTCAAATACCCTTAACATTGCTAACATACACTATCCTCAACAGTTCCAACCTACTCTATCCTCAACAGTGACAACCTAAACTAGCCTCAACAGTGCCAACATACATTATCCTCAACATTGCAAAACTACACTATCCTCCCCAGTGCCAACCGACACTATTCTCAACACTGCCAACCTACAATATCTTTAGAATTGCAACCCTACGCTTTGCACAATATTAAAGCTCTGCAATATCTAAAACATCACAATCCCTGCACTATCCTGAACACTGTCACGCAAACAAATCCTCAGCATTTGAACCCTGTACTATACTCAACATCGCAAACCTATACTATCCTCACCGTTTCAAAGCTACAGTATCCTTAATATAGCCAAACTAATCTATTCCCAACATCACGATTCTCACATACAACACTACCCTCATGGTCATTATCGCACTAGTCAGAAAGATAATGCACGGTATAATCCCGCAATTCGCCCGATACCACACAACAAAGGTAAGATATTGAAAATTGATCACATTATAGTAAGTGTCTCCACCCCTGTTAACAACACCGCCATCATCCATTGTTCTCAATATAGCCAGCCGACCCTATCCGCCACGTTACCACAATGCACATGTATTTGTAAACACCAAGTCAAATGGTATCCATTGTGAAAAAAGAATGAAATAATATAATGATACCCCTAGCATTGTGCGAAATTATTTAATTGCTACCACATAAAAAAGCTATTGGGTTGCTATTGGTTTCTTGTACTTTCTGACACCCTAATAACTTTAGCACGCCTGTTATTTAGTAAACATACAGGTCTTGCAAGTCGGAGAGGGACAGTTGATTTTCAGTAGACGCCCACGTGAAGATGCCACAAAACAGTACAAGCCGCACGATGTCTTGCCATGCGAGTTTTTTTTATGCATTTGTTCCTAAAGATTCTCTGTGGACATATATAGAGACTTGTCAGAGCAGCCCGAGGCCAACTATTGCACAGAATGCGAGCACAATGTTGGATTAGATGAAATTTGTCGGCAAGATGGTCTCAACAACTGAAGAAGGAAATGGATAACATGAGGACAAAGGTGCGGACATTGGGAAGGGTACATCAGAATATGAACCAGTCCACGGACACACCGATACCTCTTATGGCATTTTTCACTGGTAAACACTTCAGACCTGTGGTACAAAGCGTGAAAAGTGTATCCATGGAAACCGATTCACCACAATTGGCCCTCACGCTGGGTCGTTACATTAAAAAAATGTATCCTCGCCATATAACCTCTCAATAAAACCACATTACAAAATAGGTATTCCATGAAAACTCAAATGTACTGGGGACTGACAGATCGATATTAGTGCTGTATTTGTGTATTGCACAGACACTGTTGTGATACGGGTGACGTCGAAGTAGATGCCCGAATAGAAGCAAGTAATGAAAAGGATAGGGATTCAGGCAGACGTATATTGTTCTAGGGGCTTTGCGCACAAAAGCATCTTACAGCATCTTGAGTTAATATGTTGAATGAATCGTACTAAAAACATATATCTTAGTTATCCCATATCTTACCCTCTACGCCTCGTTTAAGGACGTCATTGTCAACAAACGGTCGGTAAAAGCCGAGGTCATCATGCAAGCTAAGGAGAAATTCCCATGCTCGTCCGACAGAACCGACGCTCAGATAAGAGCAAAAATTCACAATATTACTTTTCACAAAGAAAAGATAAAATGAAGCTTTTACTAACGTCGTGTGGTGTGTTGAATTTATTTATGGCTGTAGCGACACTCATTAAATTATGTAGAGACGAAGACACGTTGACTTTAAATGGATTCTTTATTCTCCGACTCCACACTTGTAGCCACTAAAAGTACGTAAAACTGAAAAAACACATAGTAGACAAATCAGATATTCAAATTACAACAATGACTTAGCATATAAATTTAGCCATGGGCGATAATACAGTTGACATACTACTGGTTAGAAACCCAACAGAAATTAAGTCTTACACAAAAGAATAACATTTGACATGTAAGTAGTTCAGGTCTTAACACATTGAAGATGCTAAATAAATACCTCTTTGGCGGGGATACTCCTTTAAAAGGCATAAGAAGTCCAAACTTATGTAAAGTGTACGAAACAACACCCTTCGGTTTTCACCGCAGGCGCGAACTGTGAAGCCTACCGGTTAGTTTTAAGTTTGCGTTATGAGGCAGGACATTGAGAAGTAACTGATTACATGATGACACAAGTAATATAAAGATAAATGAATTATTACTGGGCAAAGCACAGTAACAATGGCTGTAAATGGTCGTATTCAAGTCAACAACTATTTTTGGCAATAGTTGCTTATTGAATTGTTCTGACGGTGCAGTTCATTCAGCTAAGTGTAAATGTATCATTGAATATCTAGTTAAATCCCTACGTTTTGAATATAAAATAGAGCTACGCGTGGCCTTATTGGTATGATCATCCTTTCCATGTGAGTAAGTCGGCAATTTTATTGTATATATCAAAGTTGTGTGTGACTTTTGACTGCGGTTCATATTTCAAATTGATTTTGCAATTGCCTATATTATTTTTAATGATCTGTAACTTTATTATCTATGTAACGTTGTACATAAAATAAATGGTCTTTCCAGTTCGTCTTTTGTTAAAGTAGCTCGGGACATATTATGAAATATGCATTTTAATAGTTATATTAAAATTAGAATTAACTATGCACGTCTTGTAAATCCATAGGTGTTTTCGAAAGACGTCTTGAGAGTCTATTAAGTACACCAAACCTGTTCTTGTAATACACAACGATGTAATCCTCCCATTACATCTTTATCTCTATGACCAGGATAACATGAGATTCATTAATATCATATTGGTGATTATGGCACGGTATGACGGTGAATTATAGAAGTCACTAAGCATATTATCAGGCGAGTTTTTTTTTATCGAATGATATAATGGTACACCAGCGAAGTGATGGACAGGAGGTGATATTTAGAAACTAATGATAAACAAGCAACGTTTGTTTGAAACAATTGTCAATATTCGCCGCACAAGTTGGACCGGAACTCATTTAACACGCCTTGAGGACCAATCAGCACCAACCTAGCCTGATTCCAAACGCGCCCTACCCCAATATTGCATTTCCAGATTTAAGATTTTATCCCAAAACTGCCATCTATTTTGACCCCCAATGGTGAAACGTGAGCACGCGCGTGCACCAAAGAGCTGTTTCGGTTGATTAAACAGAGGAATGACCCACACAATTTAGAAATCGGTTAATTAAAGGAAAATAGGTATTACGGAATCCGTGCAACAGAATGATAACTTTTCAAATAGGAAAGGTAGGCATGACATCCAAATAGATTGCATACCCGAAACAACCCGCAGACATGAAAAATTCCGTCCGACTCCACTATCAAAGATACCCGCACACCTACACAGCACATTAAACTCAAAGGATATAATAAAGTCATCACCATCGTCACCATTAATTGCTTATGTATTCGGACAATCAGTGTATTGGTATATAACGCTCAATAACAGCTATCAGGTGATATGTTGGCTCAGATAACATACTGCTCAGGTTATAACGGGTCCTGCGTGACAGGTGAAACCAAGGTAGAGAGTCAAAATTGTGTAATGCTCAGTGCTTATCGTCCTACAGTAGTCTTACAGTAGCCAAACATTCATTACAATTGATGTATACGCATCTCCGTTGTGGACGATATATTTTGCGCTTGCTTTCTGTTATATACTAACATGCCCAATTTCTGGGGTATGCACATGTTTTATAATTCACGTGCTGTGGGGTATTTACTGCGCTCGTTGTGGGGTATATATATTTTATATAAATACCCCACAATTTATATATACCTATATACCCCGCAGCTAGGTCTGATACAGTACCCCTCATCTAGGTCTCAAAATGATATCCCACATCTCGCACAATGTCTGAATATATATATATATATGTATATATATATATATATATATATATATATATATATATATATATATATATATATATATATATATATATATATATATATCTATATATATATATATATATATATATGTATAGATACATATATCTATATACATATATATATATACACATATATATATGCATAAACATATATATACATATATATATGAGTAAACATATATATATATACCTATATATATACATATATATATATACGTATATATATATGTACGTATATATATACATATGTATATAAAAACATATATCTACACATATATATATTTATTCATATATATATATATGCATATCAATTTATATATATATATATACATTTATATATATATTTATATATATTTATATATGTAAACATATATATATATATACATATATATATACACATATATGCATATATATTTGCATATACATATATATACGTATATATATATATATATATATGAGTAAACATATATATATAAATACCTTTATATATATGCATATATATATGTATATATATGTACGTATAGATATACATATGTATATATAAACATATATATATATACATATATATATATTTATTCATATATATATATATATAAATTCAGATATATTTTATATATATATATATATTTAGGTATATGTATACATACATACATATATATATATGCATATATATATATACACACATATGCATATATATATGGATATAGATATATATACGTATATATATATATGGGCAAACATGTATATATATACACCTATATATATATACATGTGGATAAATATATACTTATTTAATTGCATATATATACATATTTATTCATATATATATAATATATAAAAATATATATATATAAATATATAGAGATAAATATTCATATAGAGGGATAAAGAATAGATACATATATAATACATATATATAGATATATATACATATATAAATATATATATATATAATATTTATATATATATACGTCTATATATACTATTATATATATGTATATCTATATATATATAGATATATATTTATGTGTCTATATTTACATATATATAGACATATATATATATATGTATATATATATAATATTTATATCTCTTCTATATGTATGTATCTCTATATTCATATATATTTATATATATATATAAATATATATATATATATATTTTTATAAATACTTATATCTGTGTATACATACATACATATATATATGCATATATATACATATATATACACATATGCATATATATATGGATATAGATATATATATATATATATATATATATGTGCTAACATATGTATATATATACACTTATATATATACATATATATATATATATGTTTTATGTATATATATCTATGTATATATATATAATCATATGTATATACATATACATATATATATGCATATATATATATTTATTCATATATATATATATATATATATATATAAAAAATATATATAACATATATATATACATATTCATATATATTTCTAATATATCTATATGTATAAATATATATAAATATTCATATATATTTCTATATACTACTTATATATATGTCCCCATGTATATATTATATAGATTGTGTATACATATATATATATATATATATATTATATATATATATACATATATATATATACATATATATATGTACATATGTATAGATTCATATATATATACATATATATATACACATAAATATATGCATAAACATATATATACATATATATATATGAATAACCATATATATATACCTATATATATACATATATATTTATATATATATATATGTATATATATGTACCTATATATATATATATATACCTATATATATAGACATATATACTATATATATACATAAATATATATATATATAGACATATAGAGATAATATATGCATATGTATATAGATATAGAGATATATAGATATATATTATATACATATATATATATATATATATATTTATATATTTATATGATATATATATATATATATAGATACATATATATATACATATATATATATATAGATACATATATATATGCATATTATAAATATATATAGATATATATATATAGTAAACATATATATATATATATATACCTATATATATACATATATATATATAGGTATATATATACGTATATATACATATGTATATATATAAATATATATATAGATATATATATATATTTATAGAGGATAATATATACATATATATATATGTATATATATATATATATATATGTATTCATATATATATATAGGTTATATATATAAATATATAGATAGGCTCTGCATCTATATTCATATATCAGATTATATACTATGTATATATCTAATACTCAGATACATATGTATATATATTTAAAGATCATATATATACATATATATATATATATATAAATATATATATAAATATATATATATATATATTCGAGGCATATATTTATATAATATATATATAGAATATACATATATAAATATATCATATTATTTATATATACACGTATATATATATGTATATATATTTATATGTGTATAGATATATATATCTATATTATATAGTTATATATACATATATATACATATATACATATATATATCTTATATATATGTATAGATTCATATATATATACATATATATAAACACATAAATATATGCATAACATATATATACATATATATATATGAATATACCATATATATATACCTATATATATATATATATAGTATATATATATCTCTCCCTATATATATACCTATATATATACATATATATATACATATAAACATATATCTATATAGATATACATATATTCATATATATATATATATATATATATATATATATATATATATATATATATTTTAAATATATATATATTTTATATATTATATGTATATATGTATAGATACATATATCTATATATACACACATATATATAAACATATAATAGCATAAACATATATATATATATATATATATATATATATATGAGTAAACATATATATATATATATACCTATATATATACCA